>JAKOGI010000801.1:37500-120000 GCA_029747015.1 Carnegiea gigantea | reverse complement strand
ATATTGATGAGCATTTACTTATACTTTTCTTGGATTATTATGGATGTTTGGATTGAGGTGTGAATTGGGGGAATCAGGAAGAGTGTGGTGAGTGAGGATTTCGGGTTGAATGTTGATTTCAATTTGATTATACCTAGTTAATGATATGTCAATGAATTTTAAGGAGGATTTGAAGCAAATTGAGGTGATATACATGTGTTGGATGGTATATGATTGCCATGGATGTAGTGGGTTGGAGTTTGAGGTTCGCTAAAGTTCACATTAAATTGCGTTGCCTTGATGATTCTAGATGAAATTTTCGTGGTCTTTGAGTAGAAACATGGAGGAGTATGTACGTGTGTGATATTATCATGGATGTGGGAATTTAGGATTTATGGCTTGAATGAAATTTAAATTGATTATACTAAGTTAGTACTGTTTAAATGGGTTAAGTGATGATTAGATATGTGTGTGTGTGTGTGTGTGTGTGTGTGTGTGTGTGTGTGTAGGTATAAGGTTCATGTATGTAAGCATACCATGAACTTAGTGATTAAGGAAGATGGCGGAGTAGAAGGGGGGAAAAAAAAAGAAATGAGATAATGTCGAGGTTTGCAATTCTTAGGCTAAAATCTAAATTTTAATTAAATTACAAAACTTACGGTATTAACGGAGTGATGATTGTGGGTAGGGATATCAAGAATTTCTAGTTAATGGAATAGTGGCTTAATGTAGAAATAATGTGGTAAGAATTGGTAAAAAAATTTGGTTTTAAAAGGCGATGACTAGGAGATTAGGTGAAAGAATGGAGGGAGATTGGGTTGGAGCTAATTAAAGTGGATTTTCCTTAGTGTCACTTCGGGCTTAAATCAAGAGCTTAAAAAGAGACATATGTGCGACTCGATGCAAGTTGAGATGTAACCATGACTTTCACACTTGAACCCTAGACCAAGCTCTCAATATCACTGAACCGAGTCATGAACCGAACAAACAAAAATGGGTCGGCGGCTAAGAATAGTGTGCTATTAAAAAGTTCGCAATGATTAAGATGATGATGATGATGATGATGATGATGATGATGATAATAATAATAGCGACAAGAACGACGTTAACACTAGCAACTATGGCAAAGTAAACGATATTAACGAGTTATAATAATAATAATAATAATAATAATAATAATAATAATAATAATAATAATAATAATAATAATAATAATAATAATAATAATAATAATCTCAATGGTAGCGACGATAACGTCAGTATCAACAATGTAAGGCGAGTCACATTGCTACGCCACCATAAGATTCATTAAACAAGTGTGAGTAGTATTAAAGAGAGGAGCAAGAACTCTGACTAATAATTAAAAGAGAGGTCGAGGGATTTAAATT
Source organism: Carnegiea gigantea (assembly GCA_029747015.1). Classification (NCBI taxonomy): domain Eukaryota; kingdom Viridiplantae; phylum Streptophyta; class Magnoliopsida; order Caryophyllales; family Cactaceae; genus Carnegiea; species Carnegiea gigantea. The sequence continues at coordinate 118,633 of JAKOGI010000801.1, read as the reverse complement.
ATTCAATCAGAAATTTATTAATCCCACACTAAGCAAAAAATTACATATTTGCAGCAGAAGTGAGGCACATCTATTGCTTCAAGCTGCTCGTAAATAATTTTCACTAAAGTGGAGAGAGCCTTTCAAGGACCAGGTATGTACATTGCCTGTGCTCTTCAAAAACTCAAATGTTTCTCAACTATACAAAGTCAATATAATGTTCATATAATGTGTCATTTTATGCAATGTTTTGTCACCTGAGCAAGTGACCCCCTCAATTATCAATCATACGGGCTTATGCCCTTCAATTTACCCGTGCAGCTGTAACTCATGCTTTCTGATTGGCCTGGGAGGTGTGCACCTATCTGAAGATCACTTCAGACGTCAGTCGGGGTCCACTTTTAGATAATAACTATCAAATCAGCTTTACTTACACATTCTCTCTCTCTTATTTGTACAACAAAATATTTTGAAACACGGGCGCCTAGCTAATTGAATACAAAACTTATTTTACAGTATAGGAATGTAGGTGCTGAGCCTCGGCTCATTATTCGAATGTTTTTATGTTTTCTGTTTTAGGCAAGGGATCAATGAACAATCTTCCTCTTGGCAAGCTAGAAGGTAGCAAGAAATGAGTGAGAATTGCAGTTTTTGTTGAACGTTAGCTAGCCAAGTGCTCACAGTGATTTATAGGTTAGCACCCTAGAAATTTGCTTATTGTTTATTCTTTTGAACTTTGGGTTGATAATGCTTGGTATTGGTATGCTAAGTTATCAAGTGTATTATGAAATACACAAGTTGGCAAATGTTTGTTTTGTTTCTAAGGTTTAGTAAATCAGGTGATTACGAGGGTAACATAGTGTTACAAGTTGTTTTAGGTAGCCTTGTTCCATCACGGAACAGCGATAATGCCTCCAGTCAATAGACTTCCGCTGCAATCCATAAGTAAATAAGTGATTAAGTTAGATTAATTAGGCTTTATATCTTCGGGGCATTACGGTTGTGGTATCAGAGCGTGGTTAATGAATCACTGTGAACTGTAGAACGTTTGAGAGTTAGGTTGTAAGGATTCAGACATAAAGATGACTTATGGTAGCAATGACAAAGGTGAGGGAGATGATGGTTCCCCCAACCCTGATTGCGATCAATTTGAGGATCGTTAGAGTTGAATTGCTCTTTTTTATTTAAGCTTTGATTTTTGCTAGTACATGCCCGGTGTAGGGTGATATTCTTTTTACATTTCACCTGTATATAGTATATCTAGATGCAGTAGGGGACTAGGTCAGAACTCCCAACTAAAATGTGGGAGATGCTAAGATGATGTACTGCAATATACCCTTTTGGTGGTCTTTACATATATGTATATGCAATAAATGTAATGTTTGAGTTAAGTGTGCTTTGATTTTGCAAGATTATTGCTTTATCATAACGTCATGTAAATTTAGACAATAAACTTTATTTATGTGATTCAATATGTCAGAGTCTATAAACAATAATTTGAATAGCAATGAAAGGGAGGCCCAAAGTTCAGGCAACTAAGGGAGTGAGAACCCCCAGCAAAACCCTAGTGGACGTCCAATGGTAGCTCTTGAAGTTTCCAGTCATGAGGAAGGTCTAGATTATTGAAAAAAAATTAGTAGTTGAGTTGATGAAGAGGGGGCTGAGTTGATGAACAAGATTCCCCCTATACCCCCTGTACCTCCAGAAAAACCTCCAAAATCGAATAAACTAGCTGATATGATAGCTCTACGCGACCCTAAGGTTTACAACAGAGACTTGATGCCGTAGAACTTGAGGACTGGATTAGGAAAATGGAGAAAATATTTGCAGTAGTTGAAGTACTTAAAGAGAAAAAAGATGAACATAGGAACTTTTTATTTAGCTGGTAGAGCAGATATATGGCAGAGCACTATGAAAGATAAGTTACAAGGATCTGAGCTTACTTGGGCTAAATTTTTTGAGGAGCTTAGGGGCAAGCTTTATCCAATCATAGTTCAACCACAAAAAGAGAAGGAATTCATGAAGCTAAAGATGAGTAGTGATATGACGATGGCGCAATACGTAAGTAAGTTCACCGAGTTATCAAGATTTGCCCCAAACTTTGTAGTGTTGAAGGTTGAAAATGAGAAGGTTTGAGAAAGGTCAAGCTTTTTATAATCAAAACTAATTGGCTAATCAACCAATTCAAACTTATTAGGACTTGTGTGAAAGAGCTATTGAGGTGGCATGAGTGAAGGGTGAGTTAAGGGCTTTGAACCTAGGAAATCAAAAGAGGAAGTGAAACGATCATAGCACATCAACCAGGAGTGCAGCTCAAAAGAAACTTGCTGCTAGCCCCACTAAGAGTCCTACAGCAGCTTCAACAGAACCTTATGCCAAGTGTGGCCGGACAAATCATACTATAGTTAAGTGCCGTATAGGTACTAAGGCATGCATGTGGTGTGGAAGCCCCAATTATTCAATTGCCACTAACCCTAGAAGACAGAAGACAACAAAAAATAAAAAAGGGAGTTGCAAGGCTTATACCACCACTAAGTCAAGGAACCCAGCCTCTAAACACCCAACGACAGGACAAGCTTACATAATGAGTAAGAATGAAGCTATAGTATCTAGTACGATTGTCACTGGAACCCTCTTTTTAAATTCAAAATCATTTTGTGTTTTATTTGATACAGATGCGACTTATTCATTTATACCTATCCAAGCTGCATTGCAATTGAATTTGAAAAAAAAGTAAAGGGTGGGCGAATTATCGAATTAGTTTGTCAAATGGGCAAGTGGTAGAATACCGTGTTCTTTATAAATATGCTCATATCATAATTGTCGAGCATGAGTTTCCTAGGGACTTGATCTAGTTTAGTAAGTTAGAATTTGATATATTACTGGGAATGGATTGGTTGGCTGTACATGGGGCAAAAATAGATTGTAGGGACCTTAAAGTCATTCTAAAGAACCAAGAGTGTCAAAAAGTATATTTCTATGGTGAAAGACTTGGGAAAGAGTATTCTATAATTTTAATTATGAAGGCAAATAAGTCGTTAATGCCAGGGTGCATAGGGTATTTATGTTATGCTACTAAACTTAAGGATGAGGAGATAAAAATAGAAAATATCGCTGTAATTTACGAGTTTTCTAATGTTTTCCCTGGGGAGTTGCCAGGTCTACCTCCTCAAAGGGAGATCGGCTTTGATGTTGAGTTAATTTCTGGTGCGTAACCCATTTCAAAGGCTTCATATAAGAAGGCCCCAACCGAAATCCAGGAATTGAAAACCCAATTGGATGAGTTATTGGAAAAAGAGTTTATCAGGCCAAGTCTTTCACCCTAGGGAGCCCCAGTTTTTTGTGTGAAAGAAAAAAAGAAGGATGGAACCTGAAGATAGATCATAGGGAGCTAAACATGATTACCAATAAGAAAAAGCATCCTTTACCGCGAATAGATGATCTATTTGATCAATTGCAATAAGTTGGGGTGTATTCAAAGATCAATATGAGGTTTGGTTAGCATCAGCTAGGGATTAAGCCAGAAGACATTCCCAGAACTGCCTCTTCAAGACTAGATATGGTCATTAATGAGTTTATAGTGATGCCTTTTAGACTTACCAATGCCCTTGCTACATCTGTGGACCTTATAAAGAGCTTTTTCATTTGGACAAATTAGTGGTGGTTTTCATAAATGATATTCAAATATACTCCAAGGACAAGCAAGAGCATGTTAATCACTTGAGGATTGCATTGTAAACCTTGAGGGAACACCAGTTATATGCTAAACTAAAAGAGTGTGAGTTTTGATTGACTAAAACAACATTTTTGGGATATGTAGTTTCTCAGGAAGGAATTAAAGTTAACCCCTCAGAAGATAAAAGCAGTTAGTGAATGGTCCAGCCCCACTAATATGGCAGAAGTAAGAAGTTTCTTAGGTTTAGCAGGATACTACAAGAAGATTTTCAAAAAATAGCATTCCTATTGATCAGTCTGTTAAGGAAAACTACTAAATTCGAGTGGTCAGACAAACGTGAAGAGGCATTTCAAGAACTAAAGAGGCGCTTAATGATATTACCTATCCGTACCATAACCTTAGAAGGAAAAGAGTACACTATTTACAGTGATGCTTCTAAGAATAGGTTAGGTTATGTATTGATGCAAGACGGCCAGGTAAAAGCCTATGCCTCTGGGCAACTCGAGCTGTATGAAAAGAACTACCCGACTGATGGCCTGGAGTCAGCTGCGGTAGTTTCTGCTTTAAAGATATCGCGACACTACCTGTACGAGATGCTATGTAAGATCTGTACTGACCTTCAGAGCCTAAAGTATATCTTTACTCAAAAAGAAATCAGATTAAGGCAATGACAATGGTTGGAATTGCTTAAGGATTATGGTATACAAATCTAATACCATCATGGGAAGGCGAATGTGGTAGCAGATGCACTAAGTAGCAAGACCCAGCACGGGTTAAACACAATAACAAGTACCCAACCTGACATTTGAAGGGACCTTGAAATCATGGGTATCAAACTTGTGTTACCAAGGTACACAGATAGGTTGTTATCAACATTAGACGTGCAACCTTCCATAATAGAAGAAAATTAGGGCAAGTCAAAAGGAAGATGCTAAGCTAGAGAAGCTTAGATTTAATGTTGCACATGGGAAATCACTTGGTTTTGTAATACATGAAGATGAAACTTTGAGGTTTCAGAACAGAGTGTGCATGCCCAATAAAGAGGAGTTAAAAAGAAGGATTTTAGAAGAAGCACATAATACTCGGTACTCAGTGCATCCAAGAGGGACAAAAATGTATAGGGATCTGAGGTAAGTTTTCTAGTGGGATAACATGAAAAGTGATATTGCAGAGTATGTTGATAAATATTTGATTGTGTCAAAAGGTGAAAGCTAAATGTTAGCGCTCGATAGGAGAATTGAGACCTTTGAAGATTCCTACCTAGAAGTGGGATTCAATTTCAACGGATTTTATTATGGGATTGGCCCTTTCTATTTCAAAGAAAAATGTCATTTGGGTTATTGTGGATAAACTTACCAAATCTGCCCATTTTATACCAATTAATGACAGCTTGGGATGTAGAGAGACTACCACAATTGTATGTCAAAGAAATAGTTTGACTACATGACATACCAAAAGACATAGTGCCTGATAGAGACCAAAGGTTTCAAGCTCAATTTAGGCAAGCTCTACTAAAAGCTTTTGGAACAAAGTTAAATTTTAATAATTCATATCACCCTGAGACTGATGGACAAACTAAGAAAGTGAATCAAATCCTGAAGGATCTGCTTAAGGTATGTGTGCTTGACTTTCAGGGAAAGTGAGAAGATTATTTACCATTGGTGGAATTCTTCTATGATAACAGCTATCAGTCCACCATTAAGATAGCCCCCTTTGAAGCACTGTACGAGAGGAAGTGTAGAATACCACTTGGAGTGAGCTTGTTGAAGCATTAACCACAGGGTTTGAGTTGATTCAAGCGACCATGACAATGACAAGGAAGATTCAATAACATATCAAAACCGCCTAGAGCCAACCAAAAAAAATAGAAAAAAAAGAAAAAAGCTATGCGGATAAAAAGAGAAGACCATTAGAGTTTCAAGTGGGAGACAAAGTGTTTTTAAAAGTATCCACAGTTAAAGGAGTAAAAAGATTCAATATCAAGGGGAAACTAGATTCGATATCCAGGGCAAATTATTTGTCAACCGCCTAATGTCGCCACCCAGTCGCCGATGTGCCGCTAGCTCCCTCCGCCCAGTGCTACTGTCCCAACCGTCCCTTTCTTCATCTCCTTGTGTGTGTGAAGTGGGTTGAGAGGTGAAACCCTAACCCTCCCTTAGTTCACTTCTTGATGTTTATGCTTAAATTTTTATAGTAAATGATGCAACTAACATAGTGTTATAAGTAGGGATGTACATGCTTCAGACGTTAGTCGGGGTCCACTTTCAAATAGTAACTGGCAAATCAACTTTACTTACACATTCTCTCTCTCTCTTATTTGTAAAACAAAATATTTTGAAGTGTGAGCGCCCAACTAATTGAATACAAAACTTATTTTACAGCATAGGGATGTACATGCTAAGTTTCGACTCATTATTAGAATGTTTTTAAATTTTCTATTTTAGGTAAGGGATCAATGAACAGTCTTCCCCTTGGCAAGCTAGAAGCTAGCAAGAAATGAGCAAGAATTACAGTTTTTTCTGAATGTTGGCTAGCCAAGTGCTCACAATGATTTATAGGCTAGCACCTAAAGATTTGCTTATTGTTTATTCTTTTGAACTTTGGGTTGATAATCCTTGGATTGATACGCTAAGTTATCACGTGTATTATGAAATGCATAAGTTGATAAATGTTTGTTTTGTTTCCAAAGTTTAGTAAATCAGGTGATTACGAGGGTAATATAGTGTTACAAGTAGTTTCAGGTAGCCTTGTTCCATCACAAAACAACGGTATTGCTTCCAATCAATAGATTTCCGCTGCAATCCATAAGTAAATAAGTGATTAAGTTAGGTTAATTGGGCATTACATCTTGGGGCTGTTATAGGTTGCCTCCCAAGAAGCGCTCGTTTAAGGTCGACAGCTTGACCTTTCTTCTATTTTACTTTGGGTCAATGAAAATGTGGGCATTGTTTTTGTTGCGAACCATGAAATTGAAATCTTTCAACTGAAGTTTCCACTTCAGATACTCAGGTTGGAGGTCCTCCTTCATTTTTAAATTATACCATAGTGTCCCATCAGCGTACAAGGCATATCAATAGCTGGCTCCATCAGACTGACCACTATCATCATATTTAATTCTAAGATCAAAATCCAAACGGACTCCTTCCATAATAGGTAAAGAAAGAATTACTTAGGCGAACCTGTAATAATCACTTATGGAAGACTCATTAGAAGCACAAATCTCAACCTCGAGTATGCTAGGTGGTGTAGGAGTAGCAAACTCCACCTTGACATAACCCTGATCGCGATCCTTAGTCGAAATCCAGTTAGAATCAGAAGGGTTAAGACAACTCCAACCATCCTCTATCTCAATTTCAGGAGGACGGGGAAGTACATCAGATAGAAAAGAATTTGGGGAAGCAATTTTTGTGTCCATAAAGCAAAATGCAGCGAAATATCCCTACTTCAAATGTTATCTGCACCTATTTTACACCAATAGTGCAACCTAAAGTAGCCAAAAATGTTCTCCCAAGAATAATTTGGGTATCATCAAGTCTCAGTCATATCAGTAATGATAAAAACTTCTAACACCCAAAAATCTTATATTTTTACAACTACATCCTCCAACATACCCAAAGGTCATATTTCAAAACCATCTGCTAATTGAAGTGAAAAGGGTGACGCTCCTAATGGCCCTAAATAAAGCTTATGGAATATATAGTAAGGCATCAAACTAACACTTACGCGAAGATCACATAAGGCTCTTTCAATCTTCACTTTACCTACAACACAGGGGAAGAAAAGCTCCCTAGGTCTACATGCTTAGGGGGAAAGACTTTGGGAATCTCAAAGCTATCATTTTCTCTAAAAGTCATGGGCTCACCCTCATCATTTCTCTCCTCACTCTCAATCGTGATCACTTCTCTACCCTTCTCAAGTGTTATGTCATCAGGATCCTCTACCCCTTCTTTTAAGGTAACAAAGTTATACTGCTCGCGGGGTTAGATTTGGGTTTATTGGGCAGTCTACCCAGAGGTGTAGAAGAAGATGCAACTTGTTGAGCTATTTGAGCTTCCAACATCTTATTGTGAGTAGTAAACACATCAACCTTAGAGTTCAATTGCTTAATGTACTCATCTTGCTTTTGTTGAGCCAAAAGCATATTCTCCATCATAGACTCTAAGTTGGATTTTTGAGGTGCCTGTTAAGGATAGGATGGTCTTTGAAATCCAGAGGGTGGTCTAAAACTAATTTGGGCTACGAGTGCAGCATTAGTCTTATTAGAGAAATTGGGGTTATTTCTCCAACCAGGATTAGATGTGCTGGAGAAAGAGTCATTTATTGGTCTAGGGTGATAGTTGCTCACATAATTGATCCGATCGCTTACATCTCGGGTAAAAGGACTACCCCCTTAATAGTGCATAGTCAAATGATCAACTAATCCACATATATCACATAATGAGGAAGGGGTACTTGAACTAGTATAATTAACATTTAAGCATTCCAATTTTTGAGACATAGGATCAACTCTAGAGGAAAGAATAGAAATAGCATCTAATTCCAGCTTACCTCCAACACGCTCGGGTTGGGCTCTCTTAGATGACCAATGGAAATTGTTAAGGGTCATCTATTCTATAAGATTGTATGCTTCATCTTCAATTTTGTTCATAAGAGTACCTCCTGCTATCGTATCAATAGTAGACATCAATGGTTGGATGTCTCCATTATAAAATATTTGCACAATCATCCATCTTTGAAGAGCATGGTGAGGGAATTATCATAAAAGGTCCTTGAATTATTCGTAAGCTTTATAGAGTGCCTCATCCTCCCTTTAGGAGAAAGTAGTGATTTGATTTCATGGCTTGCCGTCTTACTGGGAGGAAAGAACTTAGGAAGAAAAACTTTGTAAGCTCGTCCCATGCTGTTATGCATCCTAGAGGCAATGAGTGAAGCCATACCCTCGCCTTATCCCTATGTGAAAAGGGAAATAGGTGCAAGGAGATGGCATCGATAGAAACTCTATTGATCTTCAATGTGTCCCACACATCTAAAAAGACCGACAGGTGTAAGTTTGGATCTTCTAATAGGGGGCCTCCGAACTGGGAGTGCTGTATCATGGATATAAGGGCTAGTTTGAGCTCAGAATTGTTCGCCTCTATAGTTGGCCAAGCGATGCTCGAGGAAATGCCTTGGACTCGATTGTCCTTTAGTCACCTCATATTCCCGCCATCGATGAAGAAATTGCTTGAGCCTTGATCTTTGCTCTTCTATGCTTAATTTCTTCCTCATAGGGTGAAATTTCCTTTCGATTTTTGGATTGAATTCAAGACTTCGTATATAAAGGAGAAATATACAAAATAGCAATGAAACTACCAACACAAATCAAACATATTATAAAGAAAAAGAAAGTAATGATAAAATGCTTAGTCAATTTCTAATGGCTAACTCAATATCTACAAATTTGGTCCCCGATAATGGCCCCAAAAACTTGACCTGATGCCCGCAAGCGCACGGGTGCTATAGTTTAGTAAAGATATCGTTCCTGCGAAAACCAATTATAATCTATTGAGTTTCGTCCTATAAAAGTGCTATGCAGGCAATTACAATAGAGAGTTTGAATAGAGAGTTTGAATGACACTATAATCTAATTGGAAAATTCAATCAATTAAAAACATATAGGGATTTGTTTCACCTTGTAAAGATGTGGATCAATGAAATATATATTGGTATACTTGATCTATAACAGGAGATTGAGAAGGGGCAATCCCATTTACAATTCAATCGTCTTTTGAAATGAACTAAATTGCCTAAACTAACTAGTCATTCTTTCAAGTGTCCTTGTTTAGTCTAAGTTATAGACTTTTGATCACTAAAGGGTCCTCTTAACAAGCGAATCTCTTTCAAGTATTGCTAAGTCAAGTCCTATCTTGTCAGTCAAATAGCAAGTTTCACTTTTTAGTCCTTTACTTAACTATTTGGAATTAGCCAATGAATTTGGCCAAAATTCAATCACAATAATTTCACACACAAGATAGGATTCAACTAATCCCAATCAAGAGTGAGTACAACTAAATAAAGTTGAAGGATTCCAACATTAATACTTGGCTAACAATCCCTACATTGAAAAAACTACTCTCACATGTTTAAATTAACAAAACTATGAGATAAGAAAACTTAAAGCAATTGAAGATCCTTCAAGTGTTTCCCAGCTTTACAAGGGCTCTAAAATAGCAAGTCACTTCTTCAACACTCACACCAAAAACTATTAGAAATCAAAATTAAACTTAGCAAAAAAATGAAAAGAAATGGAAAACCTAGAGGGAAGGAGTTCTCTTTTCTGCTGTGTGTGTCTTCTCTACGGCAAAAATGACTCTATTTCAAGAGAAACACGATTAGCCTCAACCACATGATTAAGGAAAATGAATAGGCTTGCAGTTATGGCCTTACCACAGACCGTGGCCTTCACCACAATTAGTCCGTAGTGAGCTCTGTCTCGATAATATTCTGTTCTTTCATCCTTGCACAGGCACAGTAACTTGGCGGTGTCCATGGAGAGTCAAATTACACTCTATTATGGTCAAACTTAGGGTAAAATGGTCCAAAAATCTGCAAATCACAGAAAAAAATCATACCCTAATGTAAAACCGAAAAAGGAGTATAAGTTATAAAATAAAGCACATAATTCTCCCTACAAATGACACAAAATGAGCTCAAAATAGTTGCACTTTAAGGACTTATGGATAGCTAAGGACTTATCAATTAGCTCTTCAGGAAAGCCATTTGTATTATTAGCGTAAATAAAGAAGTGCTCATAATCATAATCTTAAAAGGTCATATTATTGGTAAGGGAAACAAATCCACAAAGGGGTCCAGAGTTATAGCATTCTTATAGTCCCCTTTAGTGAAATTAGAAAACAAGGGGGATTGATCATTGAGCTTAACAAAAAGTTTGAACTTAAATCCCAGACTCAAAAAAAAAAAAAAAAAAAAAGCTTGATGGGCAGCATGACTCCCTTTCCTATAGTAAACTTGAACTTCTTTAAGTCGTCTAGTATGGTAGGGTTGATGTTATGATATCTCTCTTCATATTCATTAACTACAAAAAGCTCAAAGGGGTTGAATGCTTGGCCAAAATCCCAATCTAATTCTTATGGCTTGATCTTCTCTAGTTCAAAAGTAAGCATAGTGCATTTTCATTTGACAGCCATTCTGTTATTGACTTCTAAGGAGGTGTATCTTCTCCTTCCTAGAAGGCACAATTGTGGAATATCTTAAAACCTCATGTAGTTTTCCGTAGATTAGAATATATTGTGATTCAGAGAAGCCTTAGTATATACTAGCATCTCCTTCATAGAGGTATTGTCCATTTAGGGGTAGAGCATAAGACAGGAACACATAGTCATGCATTTCTTTACTAGTGAGACATTTTCTTTCTTTACCCTATTGGATTACAAAATGGACTTTTTTGGGGGGAGGAGCTTGATAGCCTAACACAAATAGGTGAGCAAACCTATCTGGTTTGAAGCTCTCAACTTGAGGTTTAACATTTTTACTAGATGGTAGGCTATAAAAATAACCTATTTTCCTTATCATGGCATTGTCTTTTAAACTTGAGTATAGATAAAAGTCAAAGGGGTAAGATCCTTTTAGCCAACTATGGCACATTTATTAGATATGAATACTTATATTTCCATGTCCTTTTTATCATGTTCTACTCTAGCGCATAAGCTTTCATTTCAATAGCGACTATCGCAGGATTTACACTAATGGTTACTACTACCCCCTTGATTATCATTTTTACTTTTTGATGCAAGGTGGAGTCATCACTTTTAGATTGTGGAGCTAAGGTCGTCCGAGCCACTGTTTAAAAGTGGCAGGAACTTTGATTGCTTGGAATGTCATTTGTCATTCCACCCTTCCTATAGGTATGTTGAGGGCTACAACGTCCATAACGGCACGATGTGTGCTATAATAGGCTCTCAACCCCTAGGTGGAGGGAGTCATGTATTCTTTTGTTAGACCTAATTTTTTGGTTGTCTTGATTGGATATATGTTAACCAATGACCCATGGTCTATTAAAAAAAAAAAAAGTCATGGTTATGTACCTATTTTTAGAGGAAACAGTTAGATAAAGGGCTTTGTTATGATCAATCCCTTCAAATGGGAGATCACTATTATCAAAGGTTATATAAGCCGAAGATCTTTCGGTGTTGAAGAATCCCACCAACTCTTCATGTGTGATTTTGGATGGGATTAGTACTTTTTCCAAGGATTTAGGAGTACTTAGCTATAATCAAAACAGGGCATTAGGAGTTACCACATTGCAAGGTTAGCTTAATCGTTTTAAGCATTCTTAGGAGCGGATCTTCTAATTCTTATATGTTAATGTTAATGGGGACATGTCATGGGTTATATTATGTGAGCTAAGGAGCTTAAATACTCTCCCTAATTGCATAAAGTGGTCGGCATCTTCTTAAAGGGTTCTGTCCCATTTAACTCGAGTTAGTTCCATGCAAATGATTGGTATACCCAAACATCTTCTGTGTCACCACCCTAAATCCATTCACTTAATGAGTAATGAGGTCAACAGGGTCAAACTCTATGTCTTCGTATGTGATGTGTAAGATAGTGCTACGTGGATTACCTTTATTATTTAGTTTAGGAACTAATGATGTTACATTGTCAATCATGCCTTGGATTTCATTTTTTAGGGCCCAATAATTATCATGATGATAGTGGCAGTAAGCATTTAGGTCCTGAACCTTAAACCTTTTTTCTCCAGTGGGCTTAGCGAGTAGCCTAATAGGTTTTATAATGCCCTGGCTATCCAGACCTTTGAGAGCATCTGATGGTCCTTTTACCTTGTTTTTAGCATTGAATGATGTAATGGCCTTTTTATCTCCATTATAGTAGCCTTTGTTGTTGGTGTAACTAGGCTTTAGCTTTTATTGCATGTTCATGTCTTTTAACATGCCAACTTGTTGTAATTCTGCTAAGGTCCCAGGGACTTTAAACTTTAAATGCCAGCGATAAGACAGTTGCAAATTCTTTGTGATCATATAAAACTATTCTTTTTCTTTATTCTTGTTAATTTTTAATGTTGCTTTGGCACTCCACTGGGCCAAGTGATCAAGGAAACTCTCTTTTTCTTCTTGTTTAAGGAGTTAAGGATCTTGGATGGGAGATGTAAGTTTGATATTGTAAGCACATTGGGATGGAAACTCCTTCGTAATACTTTTTGATGTATTAATCTTTTGCAAATTGAGGGATGGACACCAATTTCTTAGTCGCTACTACCAAAGTTAAGGGGAAAACATAAGGAAAGAGTTCTTTTGAAAGTTCCTTTTAGACTCATGAAATTAATTAAAATCCTTCAATGGAAAATGGAGTTACCTATGCCATTGAATTTAAGACTTTCAAGTGAGGTGAATTTATGTGGTAATTTCCTTTTAGTGGATGGCATGAATGCAGTTGTGTCAACTTAGTCTCAAATTTTACCTCCAAGTGGGCCAAAATTTAATCCACATTAAGATGATTATCGTCAACATACATGGTTGTGGACTAGAACGAACTCCTTCAAGACTAGGTCTAATGATCATATGAGCCTACCTATGCTGTCTCACGTCTAAGATTATGCATGTCTTGCTTTCCTAAGTGCCAAAGAATCCAAGAAAAGGAAGATAGAAGGAAAGGACAGAGTTGCCAATTTTAGAAAAGACTATAAACTAAAAATAGACCCACAGAAAGGAAAACCCTAATATCCTAGCTCCTTTTGAAAAGAAAAGAACAAAAGTGAAAAAAGGAAATGCAAATAACGAAAGATAAAAGATCTGCCTTACATCGGATTGTTTTTCCAGATTGGGTGGATGGACATATGCCATTAGACACAAATACAAACACAAGGAGGAGTGATCACTAAGTAAATATGTAGCAAACATGCATACGAAAGGATTTCATAATCGTAGGTCCCAATTTGACAAAATTTGAGCTGTGCTTAGGTTTTTAGTTAAAAGGGAGGCTCAGGACATGAGGTGTGGGATGGGTTTAGATGATGCTCGATTCCTCTAATGGGTTGCTAAGGAAGAGTACCACAAGTGGGATGACCATTGAGGGCAATGCCCAACCGAATGTATCTAAGGGGTTCCCGATATTAAAGGTGAATGTTCAAAATCCTATGTGCACTATGGGAGAGATTAAGCCCCTTATAAGATAAGTCTAACCTATAGAGCAAAGTGAGCTACCTATGAAAAATATTATTAAATTTTTTTAAAAACATAATTCAATTATATGCCTTTCAAGTCTTGCCTTCTTGAAGGCTCTTACTGCCTGGGGGCTCAGATTCCACCCTCTTTTAAGTGATTATTCATTTGGGTTTCTTTTAGGAATGTTTGAGCACTATAAAAGTGAGTAAAGTTACCACCATATTTTAAGCAAAATCTGAAACCTCTTTAGAAAATATTTTAGAAAACAATCCCTATGGTCGTGGATGGGGATTAACTTGAATCCTAGGCTACTAACTAGGAGTCGTTCCATGGGTGAAGATACGACGGATGGTAGGGACATAAGTCCATGGATTGACATTGCCTATCCATCAATGACCTCTACAAAGAAATTAGTGAAATCCAAATAATTCTATCCACAATCAAGTTTCGTAGAAATTTGTCTTATATAGTGATTGAGGATCAAACAATGATATTTTAGATTTAGTTATATTACGTGGGATTTGTGACGAAAAGAAAATTAAAAAGGGTATAAAATTTGGTGATCACTTTCATTTATTTATGTAATTATAAATATGATACAAAGACTAAAATTCCATTAAGGATAAAATCTTGGGCAAGCAAAATAATTAAGATAAGCCAATTATTATCTTGTTTATGAACCCTTAGGGCTTACGTCAATTTTGGGTCTAATAACAACCAAACCCCCAAAAGGTCCAGGCTTTGATAGGTTTGATGAAGACTAGTCCAACAGCACTTTGAAAGATCGACGAATATGTAGAAAGAGATGAACTACAGAATAATTTGTTAGAGAAAAGACATATACTCTTCGGGAAGTATGTTTCCTACAACAAGATCAATCCCTCTAACAAAGGGGAGAATGAGGGCATGAAGAAGGGTCATCACTCTAGCATGGAGAAGAGGAATTGAATGTGCCCCCTTTGAGTGAGGAAGAGAGAGTTCTTTTATATTAATTCGGGTGAATAAACCGCTTTAAGATTTGGCTGTGGCAAACATGTTTTGTAAAATAGACTATGAAAAGATCACGAGAATCTTCCCAACTAGTTTGCGCTGCTTGAGAAACAACAGGGCTAGTGGTCTCCCATTAAGGGCTAACAACGTACCGTTGGCACCTGGATCAGTGCCCCTAGACCCACTTTAATGCTGCTAAATCTAGGCAACATGTAAAAATATGTAGAGCATGATTACAAGGCAACGCACCAGTCTACTTATCTTTCTGCTACTATTACAACCATGAGATCTTGGGTTTGGGTCCTAAGCTAGCAATTACCACTAATATCATAATTTACACCCGATTTTTGTTCGGTTTTTCCATTACCAATCTTTTGGAAAGGATAGACTAACAGAATATTTTTGAAATAAGTGTTTACAATTATTTTACATAGGAACTAGTTTCAAGGATCTTGAAAATGCACTATTTTCCACTGATGACGAAAACTTGGTAGATCATTAGGTTGTTGCATACATATCATGCAAAAATTAACACGTTTTGAGCCTAGACAAATACCTTCATACGAAGACTTTCCTTGTCCTCATATAAAATAAAACAAAACTACAAATCCTAGCTCACTTTCTGAGGAATCACAGTTGTATTTAGCATGTGTAACAAACCCTTTAAATTCCTTGGTTCCCCCAATTGGACAAGTCAGATCTTGTAAGGATTTGTAGGTGATATACTCCTAAATCTTTGGAATTTTTCAGATTGGTCAACCATAAGATACATACAAAGCAAAGGAGCAATATGTGTATATCAATTAATTTAATCATACTAATAACCTAGCCAACAAGTTATATTCAAGCAAAATACATATTCAAGAGACACTTAGACTATGAATGTAATTGGGGTTCTCACTTTTCACCCTACAACACCATTAATGCCGACAAAAAAATCATATTCCGCTAATTTGGACATTCGGATAAAAACATCATACTCAGACCCTATTTGAATTGCAAATTCAAATATCCTGACCGGACCCAAACTCAAACCTGAATGTTTGATTTCCGAACTTGAATGTCCAAATGTCCAAATATTGCTTTAAACTTTTGGAGATTTGACTGAAATGAGGTATATAATTGAACTTGAACCCTGAATCTAAACTTTTGATGTCTAAACCTGATTGTCCCAATAGTGACTTAAAATTTAGGAGATTTTAGATTGAATTTATATCTAAACCCGATTGTTCGAATATCCAAACCTGATTATCCAAATGTTTAAACTTGTCTAAATCTCAAATGGTCATAAAATTCAGGTAACTCACACCCAAACTGTCAAACCTAAACTCAACTTGAGTTTTAATTTGGACCATTATCTAAATTTTAAATTTAGACAAAAGAATTGTGACTGAACTCGATCTTATCGAGCCACATACATCTTTATGGGCACTATACATTATTACATGATATGTAGACCTTGGTGCTCAATGTAGAGTCTATAAGCTCTCAATAATAGGTTAAAATTGGACCGAACATCATCTTTACTTGACTAATATACTTCCCTTTCTTAGGTGCGATCAAGCTCACCTCTCTTTTTCTTATGTTTATTTTTTCCCTCATTTTCTTTTCGCTTGGTTCCTTATGCTTCTTAGTGCAAGTGGATAGATGTTGGCTTATTAGGTCTTGAGCTCTTGAAAGACCAACTTAGAATATATTTGAGGTTCTTCACTAATTCGGGATTTCATTTATATGTGCAAAACATTATTCAAGCTCAAACAGGGGTGCCAAAATTAAGCTCTCTTTCAAACTTTCATTTCTTGTTTGGTTTTTTTTTTTTTTTAACTGTGTATGAAGTTAGAAGTCCAACTAAAGGTTGTATCTTAGAAACTCTAAAATTAATACACAAATGTACAACCATTGTTGTAGCACTAAGGCCTTGTTCTTTTCGTGGGCCAATTCTAAAATGCTAACATCAACCCACTTCAACCTACTTCAACCCACTTCAACCTATTCAACCTACTTTAAACCATTTCAACCCACTTCCACCATTTTAACCAAGTTCAATTTATCATATAAAAAAAAATTCAAGACACTTCAACCCACCTTAACCCACTTCAACCTATCTCAACCCACCTCAACTTACTTCAACCAACCTTAACCTACTTCACCCTTTTACCCACCCTAATTTACCTACGAAAAGAACAGGCCCTAAAGGTTGTCCTTAGAGATGGGTTCACTAGTGTGTAATCTAGCTTAAACAACCAATTAAAATTAATGTCAAAGAGTAATAAAAAACCTCACAAAAATCATGCAAGATCTAATCTACAAATAAGGCGTACAATCGAAATAAAAATTATCACAATTCAAGGAGCGAAAAGAGATTACCATAATCATTTAAAACCAGTTAGAGAAAATTTGAACCTTTGATGAGCGTTAATCATAGGATTCGACATCCGCCATGACCCTAAGGGAGAAAAATTGAAACTTGAGTAGCAGAATTTTTGGAGATACAAAAATCGAACTAGAACTAGAAACAAATATTAAACTCAAATCAAGAGAGTTTCTAAAATTGCAATAATCTCTAAAATTACTAGAAACTAATATTAGAATTGAAAGGCGAAGAATTGATGATTCGTAATTGCACCTAAAGACCTTATTTATATTAGAGCTAATCCCACACACTCTCCAAATTAATCAATTTCCTATTACCCAAGCCATGATTCCATCATCTTAACGTCATAAATTAGTTTCCAAGCTTCTTATCAATGAGCTGGGCATGATGTGACTAGGCTTTTCTCCAGGCAAATAACCTCGTAGGTGTATGATTTGCAAAGTTAAGTTTGATATCAATCGAACTATATGTGTCTTGGCATAATTTGATTATGGTTGGCATGACATGCATGTGCATGGTTGACTGGACTAGACATTAATGGTAAATGGGCATTCAACCAATTGATCTTGATGGAATTACATGTTGAGCATATAGCACTCAACTGAGGGAGGTAGAAAAGCAAGAAGCGGGTTGGCCCAAATAATTGATTAGATAAGAGAAGGTGGTGATGATTATAGCATTTAACTTAGACTCAGCATGAAGCACACATGGGCTAGACATTTCCCAGAGCCTGGAAGCTAAGGCCTGAGCAGCTTTTAGGTCTTAGGGAACACATGTTGGGTTGGGCTATACATGCTAGCAAGCACATATTGAGTTGGGCCTAATGCAAATGGGCTCGACGTGCTGCTTCCATGTTTCCTTTTCAAATTTTCTTCCTTATTTTCTTTTTTCCATTTAGCTTAAAATATGATTGGGCTAAGGTAAAATTGGGTCGATGGCTTAATTCTTGCATTTGATTAACCCTTCACGTCCATTATTTCACCAAATTCTTATTTTCTGTAAAATTAAACAAAAATTGAATAAAACAAAAAAAATAATCTCGATTATGACTAAAAATCACGTATTTAGAAGTACTTACTGGTCACTTTTGGAGCTCAAACACTAACCAAGAATAGCATCCTTAAACCCAAGTTTTAACAACTAATACCAAGGCCCATAGTCAAGTGTACAAGAACCATACATGTAAGATGGGATTATAATGAAAGACTAATGACTGCATTATACATAAAGTGTTCCATCCTGCAAATTCCACCCCTTATATATAGGCTAGAATTCAAGTAAGTTAGACTTTGAAAACCCATCAAACTGGAACAAGAATCCTTATAACCAAGCAAAAACATTACAAACATTGAAAATTTTTATGAAATTATGTACATGGGTACATATCATCCTCACCTCTTAACCAAAACTCCATAATGTTCTCATTACGGGTCAAGGAGTCATAACACCAACAATCAAGCCCAATGTAATGCCCCCAAAATGCTAATGACATGATTTATGAAAAATTGTAGCGGAAGACTTGATGATAGAAGACGCTACCGTTGTCCTTAGATTTACAAAAAATTATAGCAGAAGACTTAATGATAGAAGATGCTACCGTCGTCCTGATGAGGATAAGGCTCACTAAAATCATTTAATCTTGCAACTCATGTTCACAATCACAATATCTATTAAACTAAAACACTCCAAGACCAAAGTAGATAATAGTTCAACTTCAATACAATCGACTTAATCATACCACGTGCCAACTCACACTCCACACTACACAAGTATATTGAATATAGACCCAAGTTGACCCTGAGGTTGATCCCAACATTCATGCTATGCTGAATCCACTGTGAGCATCTGATGACTTCCAAAAGGACTTGCTAAATGAAGAAACATGTGATTCTTCCTCACCTAAAATGGAAAACATGAAAACAATTCGAAAATATGAGCTAAAACTCAGTACATGAATTTTTATATTATAAAATGAGTATAGAAATACTATTGATGGGTACCTACCTTTGTAACTCATTTAGTTTGCAATAACAATAAAAATGAAAGTAATATAAAACTAAATTGCTCATTATTATCTAGATGTGAACCCCTTGCAATGATATGAACTGTACATAGGTGTACATCTGCCAATCCGATCAAGATTTGGCCTGAAGCCTATATGGGTAAATGATGGGCTGACGCCCTATAGATGATAACTGATAGGGTCACAAGTTAAATGGCAAACCTCTGTATAAAAGGATTCATTGATAAACTCATCAAGAGTTGTAACTTGGTAGACATATTCTGCTTTCTGAAGATACAGCCAATGGACGTACCTTGAGTCTTTAAAAATGTCATCCGACTTGATAAATGTCATCTGTTTCATAAATGTCATCTGACTTGATAAATATATTTTGACTTGATAACACTTATGCATAACAGGGAATGATAACTAGGCCTTGACTTTGTTTCATAAATATCATTGTGGTTATGTGTAGTCAATAAATGATCCTCACTCACATAATTGAGTAAGTAAAAGTATGTGTAATAGAAATTGAGTAATTAAATGGTATACATAACTTGGGTATTTCAATATTACTTCAAAACTGAATTAATGAAAGTAATTAAATCTGATATAAAGTAAATGAAAGTAAAATAGATCACAATGAGATAAATGAGATTACAATGAAAAAGGCCTTGATGGTGACAAATAGGAGAGTGGTCTTGGCCTTTTCTAAAATAGGTTGGTGATATGAATTTAAGGCTCGCTGATGTATAGCTTGGTTTAAGAAAACAACGAGTACACTAGATTGCCTTGATAAATGCATTTGATATATTCTGAATTGAGTAAGTAATAGAGGTTTGAAGCCAAGAGAGATATATCTTGATTCAAAATAATATAAACTGTAATAACATGGTCTGATAAATATGGTTCCTAAGTCAAAAATTCTCCCGACTTTTCATATTTCATTCACAAGTCCATTAAATATAGTTTTTCACCCCAAATAGATTATTGATCCTAATGAAAGTTATTAAACTCCCCAAATTTGGTACATTCTTTGTAATATCCATAAGTAATTCAAAACTCATAAGTAAGCTCACAAATACTATTCTTGTCTTCTTCTTTCTCATTAATCAAGCTAAAAGCTCCATGAAAGTCCATAAATATTCATTTTTCCCTTAAATGACCTTACTTAGTCCAAAATACATAAAATGAGTGCATGATCAATCTCATTCAGTCTTTATTATTGCTCTTTACACAATTATTTAAAATACTTCTAAAAATCACCAAACTCCAAATACTCAACCAAAATTCATAAAATCTTATAAGAAATTCGAAAATATTATGGACAATCTATAATAAAATTTTTAGAATTTTTCTCCAAATATACACTGCATAGAAATTGCAATAACATGACTCCCACAATAGGGCTTCCAAAATGGGGCTAGAACATAAGTGTGTCAGTTTTGATCAAACCTACGCAGTTCTCGTAAAACAACCATAACTTTGTCACCAGAGCCGCGCAGGTTAGACCAAAATTGACATACTTGTATTCTAGTCCCATTTTGGGAACCCTATGGTTGGAACCGTGTTTGGTGTTCTAAATAAAAGTTTTTCGGGACTTCTTAAGCTTTCAATATTGGGGTTTTGGGTCTCAATCAGAGATTGGAGGACTAAGTTATGAGCCATTCTTTTTAAGCCTTTGTTATGCTCTTACTTTTCTTTTACTAAATTATTGACTATGAAAATAAAATTATTCGCTAACTATGTGTTACTGTAACGATATTTTTGATCAAAATTAGGGCCTAATCTATCATCTCCTTCCCTTTTGTGCATAACCTGATTCAGTGACACTTCATTAAAAACCCCAGGTACGTTCATTGTCTGTATTTTAGAGATCAGCACATATTTATCAAAATTATAATATTTTGATAAGTCCATCAATGAATCAGTTTAATCAAGAATTTACAACATAATCATTGACCCCATTAGTTATTAGTTACAGGGCATTGCCCTTCAATTACCCGCGCGGCTTCAAGCCAGGTCCCCCGATCGACTTGGCAGGCGTACACCTATCTTCAGATCGCAACAGTTACTAGGGGTTCACTATCATATAACAATTGACAATGCAGTTTCATATTTATCTCATTCCCTATTTTTAATTAAAATGAATTACAATGCAAGCTCAATCAGTTTTTTTCCATAAACATTTAACGATACAGGAATGTATGTACTAAGCTTCGGCTCAAAGTTTGAAATATTTTCACGTTTTGTTTTAGGGAAATGCTCAGTGAATCGCCCTCGGGCTTACAGGCCGACTGGAGAAGACAAGTGAGCGAGAAAGTCAAAATGAAATAGTGGTGTTTTAGTGCTAAAACATTTTGAGCACTGTATTGTGAAATATTTTGATGTTAAAGCTATGTACTCTACAAGAGTTATTATATTTTGCTGTAAACCCTGGAATAGTTAAATGGTTTGATGTTAGAACTGTTTATATATGGTTTGATGGATTGTAATTATGTGAATGTCTTTTAATGGAAATCATTAATTAACGTTGCTAAAATTTATCATTTACAAGCAAAGCCTTGTCCTTTTGGACGGCAGTAACACCCTGATCATTTGGATATTACTTCTAATTGGTGAAACTATCAAAGAGCACGTAAAATAGTGATTATGTGCATTTAGGGTAATAGAAGGCGTTACCGTTGTCCTGATAAGGACAAGGCTTACTGAAACCATTTAATCTTGCAACTCATGTTCACAATCACAATATCTATTAAGCTGAAACACTCCAAGACCAAAGTCCATAATAGTTCAGCTTCAATACAATCAACTTAATCATACCATGTGCTAACTCGCACTCCACATCACACAAATATATTGAATATAGACTTGACCCTGAGGTTGATTCCAACATTCATACTATGCTGAATCCACTATGAACATCTGATGAATTCGAAAAGGGCTTGCTAAATGGAGAAACATGTGATACTTCATTGCCTAAAATGGAAAACATGAAAACAATTCAAAAATGCGAACTAAAACTTAGCACATGCATTCCTGTATTGTAAAATAAGCACAGAAACACTGCTGATGGGTACCTACTTTTGCAATTCATTTAGTTCGCAATAACAATGAAAATAAAAGTAATATAAAACTAAATAGCTCATTATTATCTGGATGTGAACTCCTTGTAATGATGTGATCTATACATAGGTGTATACCTACCAATCCAATCAAGACTTAGCCTGGAGCTACGCATGCAAATGATGGGCTGGCACCCTATAGATGATAACTGATGGGGTCACAAGTTTAATGGCAAATCACTGTATAAATTGATTCATTTATAAACTAATTAAGAGTTGTAACTTGGTAAACATATTCCGCTTTCTGAGGATACAGGCAATGGGCGTACCTTGAGTCTTTAAAAATATCATTTGTCTTGAGAAATGTCATCTGTTTCATAAATGTCATCTAACTTGATAAATATATTCTAACTTGATAACACCTATGCATAACCGGGAACGATAACTAGGCCTCGACTCTATTTCATAAATGTCATTGTAGATATGTGTGGTCAGTAATAGACCACAATGAGATAAATAAGATTACAAGGGAAAAGGCCTTGATGGTGACAAATGGAAGAGTGGCTTTGGCTTTTTCTGAAATAGGTTGCTGATACAGGTTTAAGGCTCACTGATGTATAGCTTGGTTCAGGATAACAGTTAGTACACTAGATTGGCTTGATAAATACATTTGATACATTCTAAATTGACTAAGTAATAGAGGTTTGAGGCCAAGAGAGATATATCTTGATTCAAAATAGCATAAACTGTAATAACTTTGTCTGATAAATATGGTTTCTGAGTCACAAATTCTCCCCACTTCTCATATTTCACTCACAAGTCCATTAAAAATAGTTTTTCACCCCAAATAGATTATTGATCCCAATGAAAGCTATTAAACTCCCCAAGCTTGGAACATTCTTTGTAATATCCATAAGTAATTCGAAACTCATAAGTAAGCTCCTAAATTGTATACTTGTCTTCTTCTTTCTCATTAATCAAGCTAAAAGCTCCATGAAAGTCCATGAATATTCATTTCCCCCTTAATGACCTTACTTGGCCCATAATACACAAAATGAGTGCATGATCAATCTCATTCAATCTTTATTATTGCTCTTTACACAATTACTCAAAATGCTTCCAAAAATCACCCAACTCCAAATACTCAACCAAAATTCATAAAATCTTATAGGAAATTCAAAAATATTATGGACAATCTACAATAAAATTTTCAAAATTTTCCTCCAGGTATATGTTGCACAGAAATTGCAATAACAGCCTAATTTGCACCAAAGCAGGTTAGTTCACTTCAAAAATTCATAACTTTCACTATTGATCTCAAATGGAGACCTAAAACCCAAATATGGAAATATTAAGAAGTCCCAAAAAACTTTTATTTACAACACAAAATATGATTCCCATAACAGGGTTTCCAAAATGGGGTTAGGACACAAGTGTGTCAGTTTTGATCTAACCTGCATAGTTATCGTAAAACAACCATAACTTTGTCCACAAAATTTGGATTGAGGTGATTCAAAAAGAATTTGAAAGCTAACACACTGTTCTATCTACCTATCAAAAATCATAATTTTGCAATGGTACAATCATTACCAATTTAATCTCAAAGTCACCCCTATTTTCTGCCATTTTCAGCCCTCACTATTTTTGCTTTATCCTCTTTTTTTCACATAAATCCTCACTTGAAATCATTCCAAATCACCAAAAACATCATCATAATCATCAATAAGACTAAAGAATACAAAATCATATACAAAATAAGGCAATCCGTCACTTGATTTAAGCTAACTTAATCATGACAAAAACCCTAACCTTAACATGCTTCAAGCTCAACCCCACCATGATCAATATCCCCAAAATTAATAAAATTTGAATGATAACATCTAATTTGATTTCAAGAGTATGAATCATAACTAAAACAATCATAAAGCCAAAAATACATCAAGATAGAGTTAGAATTTTTACTCACTTTGAGCTTGGATGCTAGAGGATGGAGGTGGTGTTTGATGTTGGAGGAAAGAGTGAGAAGATGAAGGCTAGACTTTTCTTGGTGGTAAATGACTTAGATATTTATCTTTGATACTTGGCTAATATTTAAGCCTACAAAAATATCTTTTTGCTAATTAAAGTTAGGCATAAATGATAGTAATTAACTTAATTTAATTGCACCAAAATTTTTGGGCCAAAATTTGAGCCCAATGAAATTGGGCCTTAATTTGGGCTCAGTAAATTGGGCCAAAATAAATGAATTCAAGCCCAAGTTTTTGCGTAGCTAAAACTTAAAATTTTGTGACGTTATGAAAAATAATTTAACGCTCAATCATAATTATTGAGGCCTACTATCAATTTACCTGAAATTTAATCAATCAACGAAACTTGAATTTCCAATCAATGAATCGTGAATTGCAAAGTGGGACCCAAATGAAATATCCCTAACCGGGATGCTTAAATATGATAAATGAAAATGGAAAATTTAAATGACATAAGGTAATTCTGTAAATATATAAATTGAGTGTAATTGAATTAACAAACATGATTTGGTTAAACCAATAACCATGAGTGATTAAATCAATATACATAATTAATTAAATAAATAAATATGATTTAAATAAATAAATATAGATTAGGGTCAGGTTATTACACCCTACATTTACAAAAGGCTTTAAAACCACATGTATAAAAAATTAAGAGGCCAAAGAAAAGAACAAGATGCACACAAAAATGAAAACAAAAGAAGGAAAAGAGATTACTTAATACCATCAAGATAATATAAATACTCACACATGAACAACACAATTAGAATATCAACTCAACACCACAAGATGGATATTCTTAAAAACAAATACTACACCGATAAATATATATGTTACTAAATACCATCAAGACAATATAAATATCACAAATGAAAAGCACAACCTAAAACACAATTCTATCAACCTAACAACACAAAACACACATTCACAAAATAAACACCACATAGACAAATATATACAAAACCAACAACATCCCCAGTAATCAAATATGAAATAAACATAAAGGCACACAAATTGTTATCTTAGCCATCATTCTTAACAAATCTCAAATATCTCCTCAAAATTGATCATGAACCAAATCAGAATTTTAATATCCACAACTTTATATTAAAGAGAAAGGAAAAAGAAGAGTTGGAATGAACATAATAGGTTGGGTACTGATTGTTTCAAACTAATGTCTCTCTCTAACTAGTGTCAAGGAGGTCCATAAAGCACTAATCACTGCACCAAATCAAGAAGTTGCTGATCATATCAGTTCCTATTAAAAAATTATAGCAACTTATCAAATGACTTTGAATTATCCTATTAAAAATGGAAAACATTAGAACTGAAAAGGATATTTAAAACATACCACCTAAGTGTAATACAAGCCAAGACTCTTTTGAACTTATTAAAAGTCTTAGAGAAACTATACGATGAAGAATCATGGATGCCTACACAACTGTCTGAGGTATGTCCTCCTAGCATAGCTACAGGACCAATGAAGGGGTTACACCACCTAAGGACACCTAGGTAACTTATCAAAGTAAACCATATTCTGCTTGATCACATTAATCAATTGGTCTAAAAGGTCCAAATCAACATTGGAATTAATCACGAAAGAATCAATGGCCCTACAGGGATAGCACTTAGGGGGAAAGGAGGCTCGTGAATAAGTAGTTTGCTGATTAACCAAAAGGAGTCTAGGAAAACATGCTCAACAAGCTCAAGATAAGGATGTAGCACCTCAACCACTAACTCCTCACATGGCTCCCTTAAGAGTGCCTTCTTAACTATAAGCTTCTCTTCACAAACATTCTTTGTGTGGGTAAGTTATCGCACTGAGAAAAGGAAAATGTTATGCTCTACGATGATGCTACATTAGCCGAGTTTTTTGTTTCAAGTGTGAGGAAGATTTTAGTATGACTAACCTAAATTACTATAAAATGCAAATCTAGATTAAATATACTACAAATTGAACTCAAATAAGTGAATCTAAACTAAAATCTATCTATCACAACACAAGGTGACAAGCATTTAACACATAGCAAATCAAATAGGTAATCAATAGGGCTCGTCTTGGCCAATGGCATGACATGACCACCAGCATTTCCCAACAATTCCTCAAATGATCACCAAAAAGGAAAAAAAACTTAAAACTAACAACTACTTTATCTAATCTATAATAAATAATAAAAGGGAGGAGAGAGAAAGTTATTCACAATTCAATTTCACTTGAAGATGGAATTTTCATAATCAATGTTTTTCCATTCAACAATCGATCATCATTAAAAACTAATCGAGCTCAATTTGAATCCCATTGATGTTCCTTGGACCCTTTTTTTTGGAAGTGATAAAATCTTAGTTGAAAAAATGAAGATGAGATTGAGAAGGTGATTTGAAAAGAAGGGATGATTAAGTTTTGAGAACTAGATTAAGGGTTCAAATCTATTGGAATTAATTTAATAATCTCCTTAGAACCCCTAACTCATCAAAACCCATGGTTTGTGGGTGAGATTGAAAGCACAAAAATAGAGAATTGTGACGAATTTAAGAGAGCAAAAGTAAGATTGGTTACGAATGAGAGCAGAATATTAAGAAAATGCTAGAATTCAATCAAATTCTAAGTTTTATTAATGGAGTTTAAGATCAACAATAACTTACTACAGAGATAAAAATCATTGCTCAAGAGATAAAAGGCTAAAATTAGATCTTCTCCCTTTCATTAGCCTATAACGTTTTTATACAGAGTAGTTCCATACTTTGGCACGACCTACAAGTTCCAAAGTTCTGTGTTCTTGCTTTGTAAGCTTTCCATTTAGTGCCCCGAAAAATAGGGCTGGCACTTCCCTTACTCTTCTCTTTTTCCTATTTTCTGCACTAGCACAATCTGGACTCCCTTGGCATAAATATACTACTTTTTAGAAGATTCCCATCATGCTCACTACCATACATTTGACCCAACTCTCATTCTCTACCACTAGAATGCACATGCAATTTTGATAATGAAGAGGACTATCGAGGTTTGTAACAAGGCTCGAGTCAAGGGTTAGGAAAAGGACTATTGAGAAATGAGGAGCTAATTAGCTAAAAGTAAGGAGCTACCGCACCTCCCACCATCAATTATCATCCCTCATTTAGAAACATAATGTACATAACCCTCCCAAAATATGCAGTGATCGCTCGAGTGAGCTATGCACAAGGTGAAACTTCTATGACAAGAATTTCATTCCATTTTTTATCTTTTTGTTGTTTCATTTTTCTCCTTTTTTAGATTTCTTTTTTTTCTTTTTTTTGAACATAAAACTTGGCATGAAGACTTTGCACTTAATTAACTCCTCCTCAATTCGTAACGAGCTCAAGTGAAATGCTTTCCCTGACAACATCCCTTAACCCCCCTTCAGAGTGATACTCCTTAGTCTTAGCTTAGGCAAGGACATTGTTTTAGGCCAAGGGTAAAAGAGTGGCTCACAAAAAGAATAATAACAATAAGGCTCAAAGCTTTAGCAAGGGACATAATTATGCACATAGGAAGGCTTTTTAGCTAATGTAGCTTCTTATTTGCATAAAGAATGCCTCTTTCCTCTTATCATTCATACAAATGTCCTGTATGTTTCCAATGAGAGTTAAGGAAAATTCCAGAGAGTGGCAACTTTAACTGGGCCTCTCATGAAAGAAAGCATGTGACCACAAGCGATGAAGTGTTTCATTTATGCTCAAAACCTCATGGGATCACATACCATGCTTACTCCCATCTATAAGTCAAAACAAAGCATTATTTAACATAAGCTTGGATCTGATACTGATTATATGCCCCTAATCAGATGCCATTTGAATCCAAATCACAAAAGATCATTATTGATCAAAGTTGCACATTTTCCTTAAAAACGCACTATTTACAAGAAAAATTAGAAAATCCTTTTGAGTTTCCTAAAAAATTTCTCTTTTCAATCTTTTTCAGAAAATTTGGAGGAATAGCCTCCTCACCTGCTATGCTTAAAATACACAATTCCTAATTGTGGGAATAGAAGTCCTAAAAAGGAAAAGAAAAGAAAGAAAAACAAAAAGAAGAAGTATGTACAAAGGAGAGAAAGAAAAATACCTTGAAAAAGATGAAGGACACGAGATCACCAAGCATGGATGCATATTTACAATGAAAATGCAATAACTACCCTGAATGCAACTATATACATTGTCTATGCTCCTAAGAGCCTATTATTGATGCATGCAAATTCCAAAACTCATGAAATCCACACTCATAACCAAACCACATATATTCCTTAAGATCAAGGCCAATCACAATCCCAATTCACCTCAAATGGCCTTCTCATCACCATAATATCATGACATAGGAAAGCAAAGGGGGAAGGAGATCTATATAAGAAAACCACTTACCCTATAGGAGATACCCCCATCAATTATTCACATGCAATTCCCCCCCCCAAATTTGTATATATGTTATAAAGAGTAAAGGAGGGGTGCGGCATACAACTCATGATTATTGAGCCCCGTCAGGCCTGGTCGGTAGCAAAAGTGCAGAGAAAAAAGGGAGAATGATGACAAAGTGCCTTGATCGCACATGAAAGTGCAATGTTACTCTTCTAATTGCTCGAGGGCTTTCGATCGTTGTAATTGAGCTCATTTATCCTCCTCCGATTTGCGAGCTTCTCTTATAGCTATTTCCTTTTCTCATCTCATCTGGGTTAACTCTCTCTCCTCTTATTGATCAACAAAACTGCTAAAGTGTGTGGCACTCTCCTCAATAAAATCCATATGTTTGGCCACACAAAGAATATCTTGCCTCATGTTAGTGTACTCCTCTTATAGACCTACTTTCTCTACTTGGAGGTTAGAGAAACATTAGAGGAATACACTATCAAAGCGTGTATGAGCCGAAGAGGAGAATCCACTCATCTCAAATGGAGGTGGTTATTGGAGTGGGGGATTGTTGTGTTAACTCATTCTCAACTTGTGCTTCATTCCCCTCATTGCCTTTATGCCCTTCTTCACCTTCAGCCTCACCATCATCAAGCACCTTATCACCATCTTGACCCATTGCCTCTCTATGGGACACCACCCTATCACAAGTCCAAATACTCTTATTGGCTATTGTTGTGTGCCCCATATTGGAAAAGATGAAGAATATTCGTTTATGGTGGGGGTATTTCTAAGAGCCACCCTTAGTATCAATAATGCTCTTATGTCTTAAGGTGGTGAGGTCAAGACTTCCTCCTGAGAAATGGGGTTCAAGGGACCCAAGTTTCCCACATGATCCAGTGCTTAGGCTATGGCAGTGATTGTGCCTCTAAGGCTAACGACATTTTGCTAGCCCATTTCGGCCACCTCCACAAGATGGTGAATGAGGAAGGCCCCGGTGTCCGCATGTTTGCCATTCAAAGTACACCAAATAATAAATAACTCCACTTTCCTACACACATTTAGCTATCATGATGCCCAAAGATAATGTTTTCCCTTAAACATTATAAGTAGTGAATGTTCATATTGCATATATCTATGGCCTTCGTCTTTCTAGAGTCAAAGACCCAAGATCGACCTACTTACCATTATACATCTTGCATTTGGAACAAGTGATGGTTAACCAAGTGGCATCGGTTTCCATCTATTGGAGACATCTGTAAAGGCATCGACATGCATCAAAGATAAAGAAGTTTATCGAAACCTCTCAAACTCATTCTATGATCAATATTGAACATGTGAAATGTAATCAACATGTCGTTACTCCGTTAAGACCTAACACAACTAAAAAATTTAAGCACTAGTCTATCATGTGATCTGAACTTCATCTCCATATGATCAACCCAGCCCAAATTACCAAGTACCCTCATCATCCAACATTCCCAAAGTTCTTAACATATCCACACGCCAAAGTTTTTGCTCATAAGTCATCCGAGAACTAAATTGTTTATGTTTAACCCTTTGGTCATCATTAGAAAATTGTACAACTCTAGTACTCGAGGAGAACTAATGAAAAGATATCGGATTTACCTTTGCTCCTTGAGGTTGAATTGGAAGAAAAAGAAGCCCTTGTTCACTTCTTTAGGACGGAGGATGTTGTGGAAGCTTCATCAATTCTATTTTACCTATGCCTCAAAGTCTTGAATGGATGCAAATGATGAGTCTAGCTCCTTGTGTTCCAAATTGCTTTTCCAAGCTTGATTTCATGTGGAAATGAGGGCAAGTAACAAGCTTTCTTTATTTACCGCCTTTAATTTCAACAAGAGAGTTAATGGGGAGGAAAAACGTGATGAGCTTGAAATTCTTATGCGGAATTGAGTTTTATAAATAAAATTAGAAGAATTTAGGAAAAATTAGAGAATTTGAATAGAGAAGCATAATGGAAATAAGGAGGTTTTTAGATAGACAGAGAAAGGAGAAAGAAGAATGGAGGAAAATGAGGAAGAAAGGTGAAGAATCTGCATTTTACAGCCGACTAGAGGTGGCATGGATGTGCCGCGTGGCACGAATAGCCCATCCCATTTCTCTAGTTGCCAATATGAAATTTTCTAATTTGGCATAGGAGTTCCACTTGGCATGGGCTCCTGGTGCCATTTTCTGACCAACATCCTCTCCACTCTTTTTCTTTTTATCTCCTCTCTTTTGATACTACTCTTTTGTTTTCCACATTTTATTCCATTCTGCACTTACTCTCTTTTTCCTCTTTTCTCACTTTTCTCTCTTTTTCTTTTTTCATCCTTTCTCTTTGTTTTTTTTTAATTATTCACTTTCTCTTTTTTTTTTTGCTTTTTTTTCATTTTTAAAAACACACACACAAAACCCATGGATATTTATAATTATACATAAATACAAAAAAAGAAGGGACCTTCACTACTAAAGGAGGTTTGTGGAGCACAAGACACTCCATGTCCTCTTTACTGGGCATCTCTAAGAAGTACTTCAACCTATGTTTATTGACTTTACATTTGTGGTCCATAGGGGGTTAAAAGGACTAGTACACCTAGACCAAAGTTTCCCAGTAGATGGATGAGGTCTAAAGTCATATAGAAGAACTTTTTG
This sequence comes from Carnegiea gigantea, assembly GCA_029747015.1. Lineage (NCBI taxonomy): Eukaryota > Viridiplantae > Streptophyta > Magnoliopsida > Caryophyllales > Cactaceae > Carnegiea > Carnegiea gigantea. The sequence continues at coordinate 87,322 of JAKOGI010000801.1, read as the reverse complement.
CCCCAAAGAGAACTCCTTTCTATTGGAATTTGTCATAGAAAATTTTGGTTTTCTCCTTACTCAACCAAATATTGTCGTATGCCTCCCTCTTTATCTCTTCTAGTTCATTCAAACTCAATCTCCTCTCTTCACTGGTAATGTTCAAATCATAATTAAAGGTCCTAATTACCAAAGCACAATGTGTAAATGACAAGGACGACCATGGACCACCTTACAAGGAGACATGCCTAAGGGAGTATAAAAGTCGCCTAATAAGCCCACAAAGTGTTTATCCATTTATCCACCCAATCTTTCTTGTTTTTGGTTAAAGTCTTCCTAAGATTTACTTGATTTGCCAATTAAATACTTGCACTTAACCATTTATTTGGGGGTGATACGGGATAGCTGGTCAGTGGATGATGGAATATCTTCTTACCAAGGCATCAAAGGACCTATTATCAAAATGGGCCTCTCGGTCACTCATGATAGCATAAGGCATCCCATAACAGGCAAAGATGCTCTCTTGAGGAATCTAATGACCAATCTAGTCTCATTTGTCCTTGTAGGAATTGCCTCTACCCACTTGGACACATAACTAACATATAGAAGAATATACTTGTTCCCAAACGAATTGAAAAACGGCCATATAAAATCAATCCCCCATACATCAACTATATCAACCATAATAACAAGGGCAAGGGACATCATGTCTTTCCTATCAAGTTTACCTAATTATTGACAATGCATGCAATGTTTACAATACTCATAGGCATCCTTAAATAGGGATAGCTAATATAAACTAGCATTGGAGAATTTTTATTGCAATTTTCCTTCCATTAAAGTGTCCCCACATGCATGACCATAACACAAGGATGGGGCACCAAGAATTTGGTCATTAGGCATGCCTTTCATGAAGATTTGGTCCTGGCAATACTTGAACAAATAGGGGTCATCCCATATGGAAAACCTAATTAATGCAAAGAAGCATGTCCTATCATCTTTAATCTATTCACTAGGCATTTCTCCCTAGGCCACATAATTGACAATATAGGCATATTGTAGCTCCAATTGAGCTCCAAAGAGTTGTTCATTAGAAAAACATTCAAACATGGGTGCCTCACATGTATCATCAATCACAATCCAAGAAAGATGGTCCGCTATGGGGGTTTTCAGAACCCTTTCAATCTTTTATTTCACAATTAAACTCTTGAAGTAGCATGATCTATTAAATGAGTCCAGGTTTTGCATTCCTTTTTTTTTTTTCCCTCAAAAAGGTGTTTTAAGTGCCATGATCTATAAAAACAACCACATGAAAGCCTATAAGGTGGAGTCTAAACTTTTCAATTCTAAAGACAACCACTAGAAATTCGTTCTCAATCAAGATGTAGTTTACTTGTGGTTCATTCAAAGTACGACTTATATAGTAAATTACGTGGGCTTTCTTATCAATTGTTTGGCCCACAACTACCCTTATACCATAATCTGATGCATAATATATGAGTTCAAACTGTCCTACCCAAACGGAAGGATGTAAGATGGAGACAGGCGTCAATGCTTCCTTGAGCTTTGTATATGCCACTTCATACTCCTTGGAGAAGGGAAATGGCATGTCCTTAGCCAGGAGTGAGGGCAAGGGCTTAGCGATCTCGATAAAGTCCTCACTAAATCTTTGGTAAAAACTAGCATGTCTGAGAAAAGAGCGTATGTCTTTTTCATAATTACGGACGGGAAGTTTGTAATCAAATCCACCTTGATTTCTCCTAGTCTATCCCCTTATTTGAAATGATATGAATCAAAACTATCCCTTTCTTTACTATAAAATGACATTAATTCCTAATTAAAGGCCAAATGCTTTTCTTGATACCATCTTAAGAATTTTCCTAAATTAGTCAAGAAATCATCAAAAGTGTCTCCATAAATAGAGAAATCATTCATAGACATTTTAAGACATTGCTTAACTAAATCAGAAAATATGGATATCATACACCTTTAAAACATGGTCGAAGCATTGCATACACCAAATGGCATCTTTCTAAAGGCATAAGTGCCAAAAGGGTATATAAATGTAGCTTTTCTTATCTTCAAGGGCAATAGGAACTTGGTTGTAGCTGGAACAATCATCAAGGAACCAATAAAAAGCTCATTTGGCTAACCTCTCTAGCATTTGGTCTAAGAAGGGTAGAGGAAAGTGATCACTTCTAAAGACGGAATTCAACTTCCGATAATCAATGCACATCCTCGACCCAAATTGGATTCTTATGGGAATAAGGTCATCCTTATCATTCTTAGTCGCAGTGATACTGGTCTTTTTAGGACAATTTGGATAGGACTTACCCACTCACTATACAAAATAGGATAAATAATGTCATGATCCACCACTTAATAATTTCCTTCCTCACCACTTCTTGCTGAGTAGCGTTCAACCTTCTTTGTCTATCCTAGTATGGCTTAGCATTTATCCTCAAGATGATTCCTATGTTGAACAATGGCAGGACCAATGCCTACAATGTCTACTAAGGTCCACTATAAATCCTCTATATTTTTCCTTAACAAGTCAAGTCATTAGCAATTATCACAAGAAAAGATTCATCCGGACATAAGAATGCATATTTAAGAGTATTAGGAAGGGGCTTTAATTCAAGAGGTGAAGATGAAGGTATAACAGGTAGTGCCTTATGAGATGGAGATGAGAGAGAATAGATAGATGTAAGAATAGATGCATGTACCAAGTCATCGCATTGATAATCAAGTGCATATATATCGTATTCGGGCATATATTTCATGCAAAATAGCACATGCACACATGACATTAATTCCTCTTCATCATCAAATTTCACCTCTTCCAAAAAAAAAGTCACTTGTCTAATTAAAAGTGGAGTTCTCCACATCAACAAATCTTGTAGATTACTTTTGGAGACTAAACATATTCAATTCTATGGTCATATTCCCAAAAGTTAACTTCATTTTTCCATCCCTACAATTAATGAGTGTATTTGAAGTGGCGACAAATGGTGGACCAAGGATCAGCGATATTTCAGTTTTGGGGCTCACAACAACCTTATCTCTAGCATAATAAAGTCAACTGAAAATATATATTCTCTTACCTTAATTAACACATCCTCAACCATCCCTTTAAGAAGCCTAGTGGAACGGTTAATTAATTGAAAGACCATTTTAGACAAGTTTGAGCTCCCTAACCCCAATTTCTTATACGCCATAAAACATAAAAGATTGACACTAACACTAGGATTAAGGCCCTATGTATATTATGATTGCCAATTACAATTGAAATTATAGCATATCCCGGGTCCTTATACTTGATGGGCACTTGATTAGAAATGATTAAACTCACATTAGAGGCCAGAAAGGCTCTCTTGAGAACATTAGTGGCCTTCTTGGTGGTCCATAATTTCTTACAAGAATGAGCGTGTGGGGCATTCATTGAATAACATCAAGGAGGAAATGTTGATTTTGACTTAGGAGAAGGTCTTTGTTATCTTATCAACATGGGATTAGGCCTTCTTCCCCTTTAATCAGTTGGGAAAAGAGGGAATAGACTTAGAAGCAATAAAGGAACAAGTAGGAATGGCCCTATATAGGGTAGAGTCAATAGTCTCTGAACACTCATTCTCCTTGGGTATTCTATAACCCTAGAAGAAAGGAGATCAGATGTAGAAGTAGACACATCATGAGCATCACAATTTTGAGAAGAGAGAAGAGAAGAAGATGGGAGATGGGATACAACTACTGGGTATCAACCTTCTTACCTGTCCTATATTTTTATACATATCAAAATCTCAAAATGTACTGTTATTTAATAGATCATTTTCAAGCAATGTTTTATCATATAATCAAATGGACCCACCAATTATCAATTATCAGGGCTTACACCCTTCAATGCACCAGCGCGGCCTCAGGCTAGGGTATGTGATTGGCCTGGCAAGTGTACATCTAATCAATGATTACATTGTGTATATGAGCTCATCAATTTGGGTTTCACTTTCAGATAATAACTTGTAACAGTTTTAATATAATTCTCTCTCTCCTTGATTTTGAACTAAAATGAATTGAAATGCAGCCGCTCGCTGAAAGATCAATTTTAGTCTTTACAATATAGGGGTGAACATACTGGGTCACGACTTACCCCTCGAACATTTTGTGCTTTCATATTTTAGGTTGAGCATTTGAAAATTTACACAATGGCCATTACAATAAGAAGCTAATTAGTGACATCTTTCTAAGTTAGGGGGGCTTGCAAATGTGTAGGTAGATTATTGAACTATTATTACATTGGTGTTGGGTATATTAATTAGTTAAGCCTTATCCTTTCTAGGATGGCAGTAACACCTTAACCCAACATTTTCCACTTTATTAACCACTGATGACTAATTAGTTAAGACTTAACTGCATGATTATGAGCTAGGGTGTTACAGTACTTCACTCTGCTATCTAGTTTAATGCAAGCAATTTGGTGCAGATCCCTCACAATCAATCAAAACAGAAGATATATTGAATCAGCTAAATGAAATCTAGCATTAGATTTCGATAAAATTAAGAATCTAACAGCATTTTTTGGCTAGCAAATCTCTAGAAAATTACTCACACATGTTTATGGTAACCAAAATTAAAAGTGCCAAAAAAACATGAATCTAAATAGAATAAAGCCAATGGAGTTTAAGTAGTAAAAAAGAGAGAATGCTTTGTCACAATGGAAATTCTTCAAATGATCCTACAATCTTCAAAGCATCGACTTACAAATTCCTGCCCTGAAACTTTTTTTGCTATAAATTGACTAGAAAAAGGTGAACTAAGCGGAGACATTAGTGATAGTATGAGTGATATGACCTACTAAGCAACCGAGCATTATCAACCCCAAATTTAGGAGAAAATGATGAGACATGCTAGTTACAGGCCACCCCATACCGTGGCCTCCACTATGAACCCTCTGCGGTGTTCTTTGCCTCGAAATTCCTTCTTTGTTCCTTACCCCATGGTCACATGTAACTGAGGGGATTCATAAAGCAAAATATCATCCATTTAAGGGTCAATGCTGGGTCAAAAAGGTCTTAGAACCTATAAAATACATCAAGCAAGCAAACCTAACAGTTAAACGGGAGTACGGATGCAAATTGTACTCTAAGGAACGTGATCCCTTAAGATATGCTAGCAAATAACCCCTAAACAATGCACATTCTAAGCACTTATCAAACTCCCTCATGTTTAAATCATTGCTTATCCCCAAGCCATCATGAGATGAAAAAATTTTGTTCATAACCTCTTCAAGCAAGACAGTAGTAGTATCTTCAATGGTAAAACTGACTTAAAGTTAGCCCAAAAGTGATCACAACATTTAGTAGTCATATACGGGTATGGAGTTTTTGAAAAATCCTTAAAGACCAAATTTGAATCATTCACCCAAATTATCTCATACAATCATATCGGTACATGAAATAGATAGAGCTAGAAAAAACTAGTACAACCTCACTTTTTAGTCATATAACACTCTTCACTTATGTGCTTAAAGCATAATAAGGTTCTCTCAATTCTCAATCTAGAGACTCAAATCTATCATAAGCTTGCTAAAACTCTCCAATCCACCACCACTAGAATGCAAAGCACATTAGGCAATTATGAGGTCTTTAACATGGGTTGAAACAGGGCTATGAGTAAAGGTAAAGTGGGGAACAAATATTTTGGGAATCTGGAGCTAAAAGCTAAAGACTAAGAGCAAAACTATATCTCCCAAATTTTCATCAGATTTACCCTTCAAATCATTGCAACTCAAATATATACAACCAAATCCCTTCATACGATCACATAAGGAGAAGGTGTTCAACTTTAAAAGCAAATATATATAATCCGACAATGCTAAATTCTTTTATACTCTTTTGTTTTGGTTTGTAAATTTTTTTTTCCAAAGAGAATGACCATGGAAATATACATTAAGTACTTTTCAACACCTCTCTAACAAATCATAATAACCAACCCATTATCAACAGAAGGGATCTCTTATATGAACAAAAGTACACAAATCCCCTATTATATCAAACAAACCAAACCAACCACCAAAAGATCTGAAGAAGCCTAATACTAACTCCTAATCTCGATATCATGAAGTGAAACTCAATAGTCTTAGGTAAAGGATATGATAGCCATTTGGCCAATGGCTATAAATAAAAGTTCACATCAATAAACATGGGTTTAGCCTCAAAGGGCATAGCAAGGGTATATCATACATAGCTATTTGGTCAATGTGGCTCAATAACACAAAGAATGCTTCAATCATTTTTCCTAAATGCATATGGTAAGTGTGATCTTGTATGAGTGTCAAATCATGTTTTAGAGAAATGATGTCTAACTTGCCCCCTTGTACCTTCTTGGCATTCATCTTAACAGTGACACTAAGGGTCAATGGTTCAAGGGCAGGTACCAGGGAAACAGAGGGATATGATGTCTAAGAAGAGTCACTCAAGAAATGGCAAAGTGCCTAAAATTGATAAATTAGTCTTTTTAAATCTCAAAGCCTTACAAGACATCTATTGCAGTCATTACTAGCTCATTAAGATCACATGCCAACATTCATGCAAAGATTCATTGGGAAATCAACTCACATTCAACACATGGCCAAAGTATGAAGCACATTTATAAAAACTCATTTCCAAAATATTCAACTAATCATATCAAGCTAAAGAAGACTACCTAGCCTACAAGTGTCATCATCGAAGGTTTTTTTTTAATTTTTTTTCTTTCTCATTTTTTTCTTTTCAAGGCAAATCTACATGGAGTTAATCCTAAAATACAGATCTAATCTATATGCTTCTAGTATCCTAAATGCATAGAAAATGCAAAACTATGAAGATAAAATTAAATGCACTAACTACATGTTTTAACAACTAGTTAATCCTAAATGAAACTCTAAATGCGATCATATACAATATATACACATCCACATACACAAGAGATCACTAGACCCCATTGATCCCAATCAATTCAACTCCTCTATGATTGGAGAAAGTATTGCCCTCAATCGAAGCACACAGAAACAAATAGGGATGAGGAAGCAACAAAGAGAACTAGAAAGGAAAGGGATAGGAAGGGGTAGTCAGTCTTGGGAGACATGTCAATCCCACCGAGTCTCTAAACAAGCCCTAAAGTCCTGAAAGTATTGATTTTGGGAGTTAATCATCCTATGTAGCTCATCATGCATTCCCTAAACAAAGTCACAGATGGCAGCATTCTGAGTTTAGACATAAGCTTGTAGGGATGGTTCCTCCCCTTGGATGTACCTAAGGGTGGAATACACATCACTAAAATCATGGGAGGAGGGCAATTGGTAAAATCTAGAGGCTCCATCGTAAGTAGGTAGGGATAGTGGGGGTATAAGGTGAACCACCTTTTTATCACCAAGTAAAAAGTATAGATTCACTCGGTTTAGAATAGTGGTACACTCGACATTGGGAAGAGGCATAAGTCGGTTCTCGGGGTATATCTAACATACTTGACCAACTTCCACCTTACAAAACTTCATTTGCTCAAAACAAGCCATTTACAGTCGCTTGAACCCTGTAGCTCTATCATTGGGATTAGACTCAATGCCAACCGACCTAGCAATGGGGTAATCAGACCCCTCCTAGTGACGCTAGTGGCTGCAATATACAATTAGGTGGCAAAGATAGATCCCGAATCAATATGGGTGCCATCCATCATACTAGATAGGAAGCACAACTCCGACATGTGGAGCACATTGAGACTATCCTCCCTAGCTAAAAGACCACAAGCCAATATCCTCTGGCTACTGGAATACAGGGGTTTCTAATGACCGCGCCTTTAGAATGATTAGAATCACACTAAGAGTCCCCGTAATTTTATACCAAAATGAATTAGGGTTAAACTCATAGGGGACACGAGGATATGGTAAGTCCATACTAGGGAAAAAAAACTAAATATTTCATTAAAAGCTCTTGAATTCAATTCATAAAACTCCCTATTCAAGTAGAAGGAAATGTAGCCTCCTTAACAATAGGGACTGCTGCGACCTCAACATGCAAAGTGCTTAAAAATTCAAGTGTTAGGTCACTATAGGTGTGGTCCCTGATGTATGTCCCGAGGGTCTAAGCTAATACTCAAATTAAGAGTGAAAGCTTACAATCCAAGAGAGCATACAATCAAGGGAAACTAAAGGAAAGTGGCACATAATATGTTGGTTGTGAGGCAACAAACATGTGAGGGAGGAATGGAACATAGAATCAAGGGATTCTAAGTGAAAATCAAAAGGGAGTTTGATGTAATTTGATGTATATCACAAGGGATGAATGAAACCAAGTTGCAAGCCACCAAGATTATGAAGCAACCAAGTGAAAACCACACGAAATAGGTGTGGCACGCTCGTGCCTTTAGGCACGGGTAGGCCGTGCCACTTTTCTGGTTCGTGGTACCATATTTCTCACTTTTGCACGGTTGAGTATGGTTTGAGGTTTGTGATGGAAGTTAGACTATTAGAGGTAGTCTAAGCCTTGAATAAGCATGGGGATGGATACGTGAGTGGCTTCTAAATGAGAGAAAGTGGGAGAGAAGCAAGTTAAGATTTACTAACTCAAAATTAAAGCTAGCAAACTCACTTTAACTCTCTTTGAATCCTTGAGTATAAACACCAAATGAGATAGAACTAAACTTGAAGAATGGATACAGAAATACCACCAAACTCAAGTTTAGGGCCCTTAAACTATGATTAAGATACAGATATCACCACTTAATCGAGTTTAAGACTTCACTTGATCACCACCTTAATCGGCCTAATTAAGGATAAGCAAGTTGAGTATTTGAGTTGTACGAAGGCATGAAAGCTACAAGCTCTGAAAACTGATTTTCATTCAAAGTTAGAAGATGATATTCAAGGGGGCCGTGTACATGCTTAAATACAAGACAAACAAGCACACACACAAGCACCTTGACCTTTCCCTCCTAGTGAGGAAAGGTATTAAGAACTAATACAAACCGGTTAAGCTTAATCTAAGTACAAAGCTTGCTTAAACTAATCTAAATACATCCAAAGCATAAAGTAAAGTAATACTAATGCTTATTATACATTAATCCACTTATAATTAAGCTTAAACATGCTGAATAGCTAGCTGAATTCCCATTGGACAGCCGTAAAGTGGAGCTTGCCTTATGTCTAGCCAATAGCATTCAAGAGACAACTCCTTTGCTGCCTTCACTTCATGGGTTGCTCTTCTCTAGATAACTTCCCTTTACAGCTCGATAATTGAGTCTCTAGAGGCCTTGGGACGTGTGCCTATCAGCATTTGAAGGGAGGAAACCCTTTGGAGAAGGAAAACTTGCTGTTGCTGCCAAACCGGGTTTACAGGCAGATTCTGGCCGGTTTTCCAACTTGATTTAAGCTTAGCAAAAATGAGTATGATTGTGTTTTCAGGCCATGAGGGGTAACTTTGGGATGCGTATAAACCCCCCCAACAAAGAAATCAAGGTTAAACCATGTTTAAGTAGGTTAACTCTACTAAAACATTTTACCGCGCAGTTTTGGACCAAACTGGCAGGTCTTGACAAAATGGATTGATTCCTTTACTTCGACTAAGCATGATTGGAATTCAATGCTTGGACCTGAAATTAGACATCTTGGGGTTTCTAAGAAGGTAAAAATCCAAGGTTTAAACCATCATTAAGCTTGTCAAATCACATACCCAAAAACTGGGTACATTCTGGTTGAACTGGCAGTTTGTATATCTTGGTTTTATTAGCTAATGTGATAGGGTAAATGAAGTCCAAATGGGATGAAACTTGATTTTCTGGAAAGCTGGCTTCGTGAACTTCAATCTCAATGCAAAATATTGGACTTAAACCTTAAAGAAGTTTAAGTAATTAACCTCTCAAAACCGGGTTTGCTGCTGGAAGCAAACCATGACCTTCTGTTTTAGGTCTTAAGCAAAATAAGGATGTTTTATTCATCCTTTAAACACCAAAATGAAATTACCTAATTGATTTTCTTCTTTTAAATCAAGGGGCATGGAGGGATATGCATCAGTCCCAGTCTCCAAAAATTGACCTATGCCACGCCAAGCAAATAACCAACGTATATCATCCATCAAAACCAAGTTGGTCAACAAATACTCATCAAAGTATCTAGTAGCAATAATTCTTCTACTACTTAAAGCATTATATTGAGTAATATAGTTTGGATTATTTAAACCAAAAAGGTGAGGAGCATTACCTCAAGTCCTACTGTTAGTTGCTATATGGGATGTCCAAATTGGCCTCTTCGATGCTTGCCCTAAAGTCCCTTTTCCTTGGGTGGTCTTTGCCTTTATTTTTGGTGTCAATAAAATGATTTTTGGGAGTAATAAGGTCATCGCAATGGAGGATGTGGGAGCATGGGAAGAGAGAGAAAAGGGAGAAATGTGGGAGAATTGAAGGTAATAGAAGGGGAAAGATAGAAGATTGATGGATTAGAAGGAGAAATTTAGAATAAAATTGAAGAGTGAGGGTACATAGTTTCAAGTCAGAGAAGATGTGGAAGAAGATGGTGAAACAAAGGGGAAATTGTAGGAAATTTGGAAAAGGAAGAAGAATGGGATAAAATTTAGGAAATTTGACGATGTAGAGGAAGTCGAATGAAGGGATTTGAAGGTGTGAGTATAGAGGTTGTAGAGAGATATAGAGAGGTTTTGACAGAGAAAATCGTAAGGAAAAAGAAGAATAAAGGGCTTAATGGTCTTTTTGGGTTAAAAACCTTGACTGCAGAGGACCGACGATCACCACAGACCCTTTATGATGCCCTTTGTCCAGTTTCTTTAATTTTTTAAGGCTGAGGTTAGCCGTGGACCGCCCTTGGTCAATCTAAGTCTTTACTTTTTGACGTTTTCTAACACGGACCATGGTAGATACCATGTATAGGTCGTGGTAGACTCTGTCTCAACCCCTTTTTGTTTTTCTTCTTTTTTCTCTCTCTCTTTTTAAATTTTTGTTTTTGTTTTCTTCAAATGCCCTGAAAGCTATATACAACAAAGGTAAAAAGGAAAAGAAAGTTATATAATGACTTAGGTTACCTCTCAAAAAGCACCTTTTAGGGTCAAAAGCTCGACCTTCCTTCTCTATCCTTAAACAGGGTCCGTGAAAGTATAGACTGTTACCTTATCAATGGGTTCTCCCATAAAAAAAGGGGTTAAGTCATTGTCCATTAACTGTAAATGAATCACTGGACTCACTCCACTCCTCCACCACACCATAAAGGATGACCTTGATGACTTTAAGCGATCCTGACCACTAGGATCTCAACTTGCTTGAAAATCTCAATTTGGAAAAAAATTGAACAAGATGACCATGTCACCATCCTTGAATCTCTTCTTCATAATGTGCTTAGCGTGCCATCTCTTAGTCCTCTTCTTAAAAATCATGCAGTTGACAGATGCCTCCAACCTTAACTCATCAAGCTCATTGACTTGTAACATTCTCCATTCTCCAATCACCGTAAGATAAAAATTTAGCATTCGAATAGCCCAATATACCTTGTGCTCCAATTGAACTGGAAAATGGAAAGAGTTTTTAACCACTAGCCCATATAAGGTAGTGCTTAAAGGAGTCTTGTAAGTGGTCTGGTAAGCCCATAGAGCGTCATCAAGCTTCAAAGATCAATCCTTCCAGGATCAATCCACTGTTTTCTCCAATATGCTCTTCAACTCCTGGTTGAATAACTTAACTTGGTCACTTGTTTGGGGGTGGTAAGGTGTAGCAACCTTTTAAAAACCCATATTGCTTCAAGAGAGACTCTAAAGGTTTGTTGTAAAAATGAGTCCCTGATACAGATTGCATATAGAAAAAGGGAAGAAGGGAGAAATTTAGAGAGAAGAAAGGACGAAAGAGATTGGCATCTCCGTGTGCCCAAGTCAATATTCATTCAATATTTAATAGTGTATGATAGATAATCAACAAAGCTACAGAGGCCCCTTATTTATAGGTATGTAACCTTTCTAATATGAAGTAATATGACTCCTAATAGAAAAAGAAAAATATAATATTCCTAATAAGAATAGGATACCATAGCACTAATACTAATAGAAATAGGAAACCATTATAGACTATAATCCAAGTCCAAGTATGACCATAATAAAATGTCCTTAACTAGTTATAATTCCATCATTTCTCCTAGCTTGGAAAAACGAGCCCCGGAAGAGTTGGCATGAGATACCCATCAAGTAATGAGGGGCGATGGGGCACAAATAATTCTCGTGAACCCAAGAATTATCGAATTGGGGACGACCTTTCTAATGAACCAAGAATTATTGAAAACTTTAGTAGCAATACTGACAATCTCATATTCAAATATGACAGCAATGTCATCGACCACTGATGGTAGAACATGAGGCATTAAGGCACCAAAACTAAAGAATTCACCGAACCACCCATGACACTCACAGAAAGTATGGGACGCTCAAAATTACCTCGATAAAGTGGCAAAACCTTAACATTGAAGATAGGACTAATAGATAAATCGAGAGGTAAGTCAATTAAATATGCATTAGAGCTAAGATGTTGCAAAAGGCGATAAGGTCTATAAGCTCGAGTAACAACCCTTTGGAAAGAATGATTTGAAAACTGTTCACGACAAATTCGGACCATCACAGAATAACATTTAATAAGCTCTAGCTTTTTGAGAAACACATTAGGAGCAAAGTTATAATTGTCATTACTCTAAGCAATTTTCAATTGATTATCAGCCTCGGGCACTGGAGTTAATATAATTTTTGATTGCCGACTACCTGTTTCACTTTCATATTTGGATTTAAAAAAATGCAACTGTTTAGGTTGTTCGTTAGAATGAGAGAAATTAGATGTAGTTCTTTTACCCTTATTGTAATCGTGCAGTCAGGCAAGAGCTAACCTAATCCTTTTTCCATTATGACTGAACACATAAGTGATATCCTCACCAAAATTAGTAGTATTTTTATCATAAATCCAAGAACAACCCAACAAAACATGGTTAACATTTATAGGTAAGACATTACAGCAAACCTTCTCAAAATATGCACCCAACTGTAGAGGGACCTCACACTTCTCAAAAATTATTAATGATGTCTTATTAACGCAAGCCACTTTTATAGGAATGGAATAAGGTTCAGATTAAAGGCTGAGAAGTCTAACAACAAACTTTTGAAATTAGATTCATGCAACTACCATTGTCAAAGACTAAATGAAGAATTTTATCCTTACATGGCATTTTAGTCTCAATGATCTCAATATGATTCCAATAGAATAATGGTCAATTTAAGAAGGAAGACATCTCATGAAAGAAAGGTGATTGTCTCTCTTATCGTCTTCATGCTCACTCTTAATGGTAGTATCACCTACAGCAGGATAGATAGTATCATTTATTAGTTCATCTCCTTAAAGACTTCCTAGCGTTATTTTAAGAGCACGATGGGAACAATGAGAAGGTGGATGGCCTCTCACATGACACTTATGACACACTATGCGCAAAGAAGAAAAATGGATAAAAGGTGAGTGATGGAACTACCTTTGCCAAAGCTGGTAGGCTAACTAGCTGGGTGTTATTTATAGTAAAATGATTAGATTGAGCTTGTTCCTTAGAGTAGGAGTTCTCTTGAAAGGTGACTGCCTTGAAGGGCTTAGACTCCTCAGCTGAGGAAGCCCACCTACGAGAATAAGAAGGCTTTTTGTACTTCTCTATTTCCAAGGCCTTTTGGTAAGCCTGCGCTAAAGACTCAGGATGGTGCAGGATCACTTCTCCTTTAAGGTCATCTCTAAGCACATTAATGACCTTAGTGACAATTACCCATTGTTCTTCTTTAACCGCACATCTGAGCTTTATCTCTTCAAATTGGGCATAATAATATGACACGTTACTGTTCAATTGTTTCAGTTTCAACCCATTATCCACCATTTAATCTTTTATGGAATGAAGGCAAATGGTTTTCTTTCAACTTTTGTCTCATTTTATCCCACAAAGTGGCTCACACATGTGATCTAGCTCTCTCTGGACACTCTGCCAGCATTTCTTAGTAGACCCAATAAGTTTTATTTTGGAAAAATAAACTCAATGGATGTCGTTAATTCCATAAAATTCAAAATAATCCTGTAAGTAGTCTGAGGAATCAGTAAAAGCATTGGGATCATGTCTACCATCAAAGTCAGGGACATCAATCTTGACTTTTCTTGTTATATCATAAGGATTACCATGTATTTAATTTCTAGGATAGCCTTGGTACCTTCTAGGTTAATACTACTTATCAATCTCAGCATGGTAGTACTTCTATGGTGGTAAGGTTGTGGCTCATCAAATTCATCATGGTAGTACTCATCATCGCTAGAACCATTAAGAATGTGACCAATGTCCTCAGGTTCCGTCCTCCTCGGAACATGGGTCCTATTAGACTTTCGAAGAATAGAGTTTTAAGATTATTGACTGAGTCAATGAGTTTGGGTCACTAGCCACATTATGCAGATATTGAGACAAGTGAGATTCTAGTTATTGTTTGTAACACTTCCACGAATAACACCTAAAGAGTTCTGGAAACCTATGATGGTACTTTGGAGACCTTGCACTTCATCCTCCGCCCCATGAATAATATGTTATTAATTTTCCTTGCTACCTTTTTGAAGTGACTCTCTATGTTCATCTAACCTAGCATTCCATTTTTAGCCAATTCGCAAATATCATCATTAGTTCCCTTTTGTAAAGCTTCTAATTTTTTTGTCAAGTTCATCAATTTTGTTGTCAATTCCATCAATTCTTTATCCTAATGTCATGGACCTTAAACCGGCATGCAAGAAAAGATGTTTTTTTGTTGACAGTAATAAATCAACACAAAAATACACAAGCAACTCAAATAATAAACTACTCGTAAAGCACTTGTAGGATGCAAAGCAATTAAGGAAATTATGCTACTATCTTAATCATCCTGATTTTTTTTTTCAAAATAAAAAATAATTTTAGCTTCAAGCAAATGATTGTGAACTTACTAATAAACTTAAAGTCCTAAAATCAAGGAAAAGAATTAAGAAGTACCAAAGTTGGCCTAACCTAATCAAAATATCACAATTTTCCTTGATTCGTGCTTAAGCTCCTCAAAGCAGGAAGGAGACAACAACCAAGGACCTTAGTGGCTTTTTTGTGAAACTATCAGCATTTAGCAGCATCAGCCAGGGGTAGTGAGTGATGGAAGTAGTGGAAAGGTTTGACGATAATGAAGATGTTGATGACGAGTTAGGGCGGTTAAGGTCGTTGGCTGTGTATGGCATATGGCAGGTTTGAAAGCTTAAAACAACTATTTTTTATTTTTTTTTTTCACTGATTCAAACCTTTTGGGTTGGATGGCAGCAAAATTTGTAATGTGAGTTAGCTAGGAATCGAGAATTTACTTCAATTCCAAGTCGACAGAGATCGATAGAAAAAGGGGGAAAAAGAAGAAAATTAGAGAGAGAGAGGAGAAAGGGATTGGCATCTCTGTGCCCAAATCAATATTCATTTAATATTCAATAGTGTATGATAGATAATTAACAAAGGTACATAGACCCCTTATTTATAGGTATGTAACCTTCCTAGTACAAACTAGTATGACTCCTACTAGAAATAGTAAAATATAATATTCCTAAGAAGAATTTGATACCATAATACTAATACTAATGGAAATAGGAAACTATAATAGACTAAAATCCAAATCCAACTATGACTCTAAGAAAATCGCCTTAATAATTTATGATTCCATCAGTCCCGTTACCACTCAAAAGACATAATCACCACCTTGAAATGGTTAGTGGGCGAACTAAAGGCTTCCACCCATTTGAAGACATAATCAACCATCACAAGGATGTAGATGTTCTTCTCAGAAGGAGGGAACGGACCCATGAAGTCAATCGTCCACACATCAAAAAGCTCCGCCTTAAGAATTCCACTTTTGAGGCATCTCATGCCTCCTAGAAATACCCCCCATCTTTGACATCAGTAATTGATGCATCGTGAATTCCATTTGACTAAATAAACATGAGAAATCTATGAAGATGAATCCAAAAGGATGATGAAAATCAATCTTCCCCAACAAGACCAACAGAGAGAAAAACCACAAAATAACAATGATAATCTAACAAGGCCACAACCTCAAGCTAAGATCATCTATCAAGCAAGAAAGATTTTTTATGGATTTTGTTTGAGTAAGCCAGTAACAACAATCATAAAAGGAGATTTATCTAGGCTATAGGTTAAACAACCACCTAGATCAAATCAACCCATCCTTAATCCTCTAAAGTCTTGGCATTAAGGATTAGATTAAAGGAATGAACTTAAATCACCACTCTCCTTAGAGAGACAAAGAATTTGAGATTTTGAGAAAAGTACCAAGCTTCAAGCTCTTATATCATTCAACAAATGAAATTTTCATAAAGGTAATTAGTCTATAAATGCCCAATTAGATAGGGATTAGTTGTTACATTAGCGAGGCAAGTGGGCGAATAGGTGTCTTATAAAATATCCTAGAAAAATAAATCAAAATGTCAGGATAATTGCAATTAAGATGAGCTGTATTTTCTAAGATTCGTCATCCATCTTCGAGAGAGCTTTGATAAGGTTCTACTCCACTAATGGTGGTGCCACCACTTGAAAATTCTTCCCTTGTGTGTGTAAAATCACCCAAAGCTAATTAATCTCCAAGATCACAGTTGTAACCTCCTCAATTAAGCCCATAATTAAAATTGTGCATTTTCCAGCCTTGGACTGAAGCTTACTAGGTTAACAGTCCATAACATTCTCAATACTTGGAGTTTAGACGTGATTCAGGGCTCTTTCAAAAATAGACTTTAGGTTTTTCCATCCACGTATAATTTACAAAAGGTATATCTCATTTGCTTAGTCAAAACTGAGTCAGAAATGAGGTAAAGTGTTCTACTAGAAACTGGAAATGAGCTAATCGGGTGGTTTTGGGAGGAATATAGTAGTTAACCTCCTTATTTATGGATATTAATTTGCATATCATCATTTTCCTGCCTTACTTGTGATCTTCAAGGTCCCAAATCAATAATAACCTTAAAGCTTCAAGACTTTGAGTCCTACTCTCAAACGTTATCGTTGTTCTTATTTGGACCATGGTTTTAGTGTGGATAAAATTCTGATCTTCGTGGTTTGCTCTGCATCTGTAATAGGTCATAACAAACTTCCTTGCATCCTTAAAGAGAGTGGGCTAATAGAAGCCTACATGAAGTACTTTAGTGATGGTCTTGTCCTAACCAAAATATCCACCATAAGTTAAAGCATGGCAATAGTGAAAGACACTATGGACCCTATCCTTGAACAAACATCTTCTATAGGAACCCTCTTCACATAACTTGTAGAGTAAAGGCTCCTCCCATATATAATACTTAACATCAGCTAAGAACTTCTTCTTTTGTGGATATGACAACCCAGGGAATAATACTTCACGCACTTTATAGTTCACCAAATCAGCATACTATAGAGTGGCTTGGTGAGAAATAGTAAGAAGTTAGTCATCTGGGAATAAATCATATATGGGGAGCTCGTCCATCAGAATGGCCTCAGGGCCCAAGTGGGACAAATGATTAGTATGCACATTCTCTAGCCTAGCCTTCTCACGGGTCTCCAAATCAAACTCTTAGAGAAGAATAACCCATCAAATGAAGCAGGGTTTAGAGTTGCACTTCTTCTAAAGGTGTTTCAATGCAGCATGATTGGTGAAAACAATCACCTTGGAATTGATCAAGTATGATCAAAATTTCTCTTAGGAAAATACAACAGCTAGAAACTTCTTCTTAGTGGTGGCATAGTTCACTCCAGCTTCATCCAAAGTCCAGCATGCGTAGTAGATGGCACACGGATTATTGTCCTTCCTTTGTCCCAATGCATAGTCACTAGCATCACACATCACCTCAAAGGGAAGTTCCTGATCCAGGGCTTGTATTATAGAAGCTAAAATCAAAGCCTTTTTTAATCTGAGCAAAGCACTCAAACATTCCTTGTTAAAGTCAAAAGGCACATCTTTGGTATGTAATTGGGTCAGAGATTTTACTAATTTGGAAAAGTCATCCATGAACCAATGGTAAAAAACCGATATGTCCAAGAAAACTCCTCGCACCCTTCACAAAATTCGGTGGTAATAATTTCTAAGCACCTCGCCTTTGCTTTGTCAACTTCAATACCTTTATTGGAAACAATATGCCCAATGACAACCCCCTCTGGGACCATAAAATGACACTTTTTTTCCAATTTAAGACCAAATTCATATCCTTACTCTTAACACTTTGGATAAGTTGTATAACCAATGCCAAAAGATATACCACAAATAGGAAAATCATCCATGAATACCTCCATAATATCCTCAATACAATTAGAGAAAATGGCCATCATGCAACATTGAAATGTTACGGGGGCATTGCATAGCCTAAATGGCATCTTCCTGTATGCAAATCTACCATATTGGCAAGTGAAGGTGGTTTTTTCTTGGTCACTAGGGTAATAGGGATATAGAAAAACACTAAATACCCATCTAGGTAGCAAAAATAGGAATTCTTTTAGCCAATCTTTCAAGCATTTGGTCAATAAAGGAAAGCAGAAAGTGGTCCTTATGGGTGGTATTGTTCAACTTCCTACAGTCAATAAACATTCGCCATCCAGTGACTATCCTAGTAGGAATTAACTCATTATTTTCATTTTTCACAACCATCATCTCCTCTTTCTCAGGCACAACATGGACTGAGGTTACCCACTTACTACTGGAGACAGGGTAGATAATGCCATCCTTAAGCAATTACAGAATTTCCTTTTGAACTACCTCTTTGATGTTAGGATTCAACCTTTTTTAGTGTTCAATTAACGGCTTATGGTCATCTGCCATTAAAATGTGATGCATGCACAAAGAAGAGTGAATTCCTTTAAGATCATCAATAGCATACCCTATGGCCTTACGATGCCATCTAAGCACTTTAACTAAAGGGTCAATTTGATATGCACTTAGATTTGCACTAACAATCACTGGATATATAGAATTAGGGCTAAGAAATTCATACCTCAAAAAAAAGGGAGGCTCTTCAATTCCACCTCGAGGGTTTGTTTCTCATCAAAAAAGGGTTTATCACCATTTGCCAATTCTTCCACCTTTAGCAAGGGTAGGTGGAACTTATAGAGATGCTTTCATGAATTGAGCACACTTTGCTAATCAAAATTCTCATCGTTGGTAGTAAACATAGAATCCTTAAGAGGATCACTAAAAATATGGTTAGTGACCTCTTCCCTTACTAAGCTATCGAACACATCAACTCTGTAACACTTACTAGAAATAAAACGGAATTTAGAAGCCTTGAATAAATTAAACTTCATGTGGTCATCCCCTACGTCAAACGATAACTTACCATTTTTATATCAATATAGCACCTTGCGGCGGCTAAGAAAGGCCTCCCAAGAATGATTAGGGTGGGCACATCCTCCTTAATCTCTAGGATCACATAGTCAACTTGCACATAAATCTCCTACCTTAATTGGGACATCCTCTAAAACACCCATGTGGTATTTTACTATTTTACAGAACGATTCGCCAATTGTAAAGAGATGGCAGTAGGTCTCATCAGTCCTAAGTCCAACTTTTCATGCATGAAAAAGAATAATAAGCTCCCACTTAAGCCCGAATCACACAATGCTTGATTAATGCACACATTTCTTATCAACCAATGGATGGAAAAACTACTGGGACTCTTAAGCTTAGGAAGAAAGCTTATTTTGGATCACGAGACCACACTTTTAGTCAATGCCATAGTCTCATGCTCTTCTGAGTTTCTTTTATTTGATAAATATCTTTCAAAAACTTAGCATATGAGGGCATTTGAGACAAGGCATCGGTGAATGAAATATTAATGTAGAGTTTCTTTAAAACCTCTAAAAACTTTCCAACTTGCAAATCAAGCTTAGCTTTAGCCATTCTTTGAGAGAAAGGAAAAGGCGAAGTATATAGTTTTGGGGAAGTTTGCTTAGGGTCCTTTGAAACCTCATTAACATTATTCACAACATCATACATCCTTAGAGGGACTAGAAACCTCTTTCTCAACAACAACATCATCACACAAGTTCACATCATTGCTAACCCCCTTTGGCACCTCAAGCTGCTTGCCTCTTAAAATCATGGCATTATATTGCTTCCTAGGGTTAGGCTTAGGCTTACTAGGAAGTCTACTGATGGTGTAGATGAAGAGTTAGCTTATTGGGCACTTTTAACTTCCAACATCTTATTGTGACTACTAGGCACATCAACCTTAGAGTCTAATTAATTAATGTACTCATCTTGCTTTTGTTGCGCCATAAGCATGCTCTCTATTATAGCCTCTAAGTTAGACTTTTGAGGAGCTAGTTGTGGAAAAGGTGGCCTTTGAAGCCCAAGGGGTAGTCTAGCACTCATTTGAGACATGGAAGGGTTAGACCTATATGAGAAATTTAGGTAATTCTTCCAACCTAAATTATAGGTATTGGAATAAAGATCATTAGTCAGTCTCGAGCTGAAGTTGTTGACATAATTGACTTGCTTGCTAGTATCTTAGGTAAAAGGACTCCCAACTTGGCAATTCAAAATCAAATGGTCAATGAAACCACAAATTTCATATAAAGGGAGAGGGGCACTTGAATGATTAGAATTCACATTCAAATGGCCCAATCTTTGAGCCATAGCATCTACTTTAGCAGAAAGTAAAGAAAGAGCATCAACTTCTAATTATCTCCAACCCTTTTGGGTTCGCCTCCCTCGTTGGACCATTGGTAGTTGTTAAGAGTCATCTTCACAATTAGGTTACAGCCTTCCTCCTCTATCTTGTTCATCAAGGTGCCATCTGTCACCGCATCAATGGCTGACTGTACAGGTTGAGTGACTCTATTATAGAAGGTTTGCATAATCACCCACTTTTGGAGTCTATAGTGAGGGCACAATCGCAGCAAATCCTTAAATCACTCCTAAACCTCATAGAGCGTCTCATCTTCCCTTTGGGTAAAGGTGGTAATTTGATTCTGTAAAACCTCACTATCTTGCTAGTTGGGAAGAATTTTATAAGAAATGTCCTACTAAGCTCTTCCTAAGTAGCGATCACCCTGGAGGCAATGAATGGAGCCACGCTCGCACCTTATCCTTGAGTGAAAAAGGAAATAATAGAAGGTGGATGGCATCAGTAGAAACTCCATTGAGTTTCAAAGTATCACACACCTCTAAAAGAACTAGAGGTGTAAATTGGGATCCTTCATTAGGGCACTACCAAATTGTGCTGGTTGCACCATCGAAGTTATGAGCTTTCACATTAGAATTTGTAATACTGGGTGTGATGCCTTGAATCCCCCAGGATAATGAAATCCCAGAGTGTCCTTCTTTGATCTCCTACTCCATCATCCATCTTAGGTGATGACTCTTAAACCTTGCGCTTTTGCTTTTCTAACCTTTGTTTCTTCCTCCTTAAATGAAAAGTCCTCTCCATCTCTAGATTGAATTCGTATGGGAACATACTGTGCATAAAATGGGAAGGATCCTGTAAGCAACTCAAAAATTAAAAAGAAAAATGCTTAGTTAACCTTTTAAGGGCTAACTCAATATTTGACGACTTTGGTCCTTGACAATGCACTTAAAACTTGACATGCACTGCAAGTGCACATGTGTTGTAGTCTAGATTAAAAATTATCCATGGGGACCAATGCAATCTATCAAGTTTTATCCTTCCAAGATGGTAAGCGAAATAAGTTATTGAATGGATTTGTTTGTCTAAACAAGATGCACTCTATATAACAAAGTAGGATATCTATAAATGAAAAAGATCTAGGGATTTAGTTTGCCTTCGATGATTTAGATCTATGAATGGATCATGTGCTTTTCTCTAATTTGGATGATTGAGAGGATGACAACCAAACATAATTCAATCTTTTCTCTCGAAATGAACAAAATTACTTAGACTAATTCAATTATCATTCTTTCAAATGCTCTGATTTTACTCTAAGTTAAAGATCTTTCATTGCTAATTTTTCTCTTAACATGTAATTCTCTTTCAAGAACCACTAAGTTAAGTCTAGTCTTGTCACTCTAATAGTGGATTTCTCCTTTTAGTATTTCACCCTACTACCTAGTTTAATGCGAGCAATTTGGCCTAAATCACTCACAATCAATCAAAACATAAGATAGATTGAATCAACCTAATGAGATCAAGCACAAGATTTTGATAAACTTAAGAATGTAATAACATTGTTTGGCTAGCAAATCCCTAGACTAAAAGAACTACTCACTCATGTTTATTGTAACTACAATCAAAAATGTTCAGACAAAAATATGAATTTAACTAGAACGAATTTAAATGAAGTTTAAGAAATAAAAGAGAAAATGCACAGCCACAATGGAAATTCTTCAAATGATCTTCCAATCTTCAATACATCCACGTACAAATTCCTTCCTTAAAACTTCTTTTTGCTCCAAATTAATTAGAAAGAGATGAACTGAGGGGAGAGCTTCATGATAGTATGAGTGAGATGCCCTACTAAGCAGCTGAGCACGCCTTCAAATAGCAACAGCCGAGCATTCTCAGCGACAAATTCAGGAGAAAATGAAGAGACATGGTAGTTACAAGTTTGTGGTGGCCTATGTCTCGAAATTCCTTCTTTCTTCGTTGTCGCATAGACACATGTGATGAGGGGATCGGTGCTGAGCTAAATATCATCCATTTAAGGGTCAACAGTGGTTTAAAAAGGTCTTAGAGCTTACAAAATATATCAAGGAAGCATACCCAAGTCTAAAATGAAAATAGGGATACAAATCATATTCTAAGGCATGCAATCCCTTAAGAAATGCTAGCAAATGACCCCTAAACAATGCACAATCTGAGCACTTATCAATTTTGAAAGAACTTCAAGTGAATATTTTGTCAAGTATGACATGAGAATAATATTAAATGTAATCATTTTAATAAATGTGATTCTCATATTTATGCTCCATCATTGAGAATAATTGAAGCACATCTCGTATGTTGACAATAGGGAGTACATAAGGAAAAAGGGCCTAAACTGCCAGTTTTTACTCAGTAGAAGTTCTTTTATTGTGTGGCTCATGTAAAATTTGTATTAACGGTAAACCAAAGATAATTAATTTGGTGCTTAATGGTATGTATTTCTAAACTTAGCAATGTCAGCTTGTATTAAGGCAACGGTTAGAATTATACGACTCTACAGTGATGATGTACCTTTTCTTTTGTTTAAGGTTCTTCAATTTTGAACAATTAAGGCTTGCTTTTGAGGCTTTCTGTAGGTTTCTTAAATTATTCAGGAGATGGATTAATGAATCACCAATTGAACAACTTGGCTTAGTGCACTTTACATGATTGGTGGCATAACTTTAAGTCTAATATTATAATGAGATGACTTCAAGAGAGTCATGACACTTGAGAGCATGTACATATGATAAAATATGAGATCTTTGACATAAGCATATAAGTGAATTTGGCTTTCATTCAAAACACTTGGCACTAGAGTTCAAGGTGAACACCTTGACTTTGACACTGAGATCAAAGTGACATTCCTGTAGATTTCTTAGGCCTAATTATTTAACTTGAAACAATCATTTTACAAATGCACATTTTTATTAAAAAATTAAAACATTATAAGAAAATTATGGATTGAAAATAATTAGAAAAACCTCCGCAATGTCTTATATATGCTTCCAATTTCATAGACTACCTAGCCACGATAAGAAAACCATTGCAACAAAAACTCAAGAAAGAGATAAGTTGGACTTGGACTATTAATGATTGAGTGACGATTTTCACAAATTTCAAGAATCTTCTAATTCTTAATATTTGTAACAAAGAAAATGACTTGATTCTTAAGATAGATCATATGAACAAACATTAGAATGCAGTACTCAAGGGGAAAAAATATAGTAATAGAAGTTTTACTAATATTGAATGTAATTATCCTACAATGAAAAAGGAAATTCTTGCAGTCATAAAATAAATTAAGTATCTTTTAATGTTTTAGCCCCTAAATAGTTTTTGATCACAACTCATTACAAGGAAATAGCTGATTTTGTGAAAATGAATTTATCAAATGTATAAGCTGCTAAGTATATTTTTATTTGCAAGGACATTTACTTCATAACTGAAGACATGTTGCTTAAGCTTACTATGGATAGTAACTATTGCATTAACTCCTTGATGAAAGGAGTCCTCAGATATTTTACCAGTAATGTTGATCTCAATTTGAATGGAATTCATCAATGAAAATGATTAGTTTTATTTAATCTTTTTCTTGATATAATTCTTAATGATCGCTCAAATAATCTCTCATGATCATAAGGAATGTTTTATATCAAGACAATGAAAAAAAGCAGCCACTAGCATCGCTACAACTTAAATTTTGTAACTGCTAGGAAAATGACTAGTTGTTAACATCAAGTATTTAATACTATCAAGGCACTTTTTAATTAGTCCCCTAATTAAGCTTATCATCATGGATTAGCTAAAAGATTAAGACACAATGGCCATATTAATAGCTATTTTCGTAAGAGAGATGACAACCAACTACTCCTCTCATAGTAAAAGTTGATTAAGCATAAATCAAGAAGATTTGCCCAAAGAAGAAAGCATCAGATTTCATGAGTGAGCAGTTAAAATGACCTCCACAACTTCAGGTGAAGGGTTAAGATCAAGAGTTGCTACAACAGCTATATTGTCTATGTTTATTACTTCAAACACTATCAATAAGACTTATAAATAGTAGAACCATTTGAACCCAAAAGGCTACAATGCTTATAATAGAAAAAGGAGCATGTTGTATCAAGCTTGTAATCATGCATTCTTCTCTTCTAATTCTCCACATTAGTGGTGTGATAGAAGTGAGTAAGAAAACTACTTCTGCATTGTAAGTGTTGTCTTCCTAAGAGTGCATGTAAGAGTGCCTTAAGAAAACTCTTTCAGTTAACAAGGAGCTTAGGTGCTCTTGCTAAATTGTATATGAGATATTATAGAGTGCTTAGGGAAAACTTTGTAGATAACAAGGAGAAGTGAGGCACTTGTTGGATAGCATGCTTCTTAGAGTTAGAGAACTTTAGAAGTTGGACTTGTTAGACTGGCTTAAGAAAGTTGTGGTTGTAGGCAAGTAACTCTTATTGAACTATCATTAGTCATAGCAAATTAATTAACTCTTAAGGTCAAGGAGCTAGAAGGGCCTTAGGTGGGGATGTAGCCTAATGAAAATCCTGTGTCTTTGTACCTACTTTGACTCTGTAATTTTATTTACCTCTCTAAGTTTGCAGTTTAGTTTATCTTAATTAATTAGTTACAATTCTACTTATATCTACTTCATCTATCAATTTCTGGTTTGAACCAACTAATCTCAAAAAGCATCAAAGTCTTACTAATAATACTATTCACCTTATTCTAGAGTGATTTGCCTTATTTAAGGGGGGTTAACAGGTAGAACTTTGCCCAATGAAAAGTGATCTATAAACAAATTCCATTTTTACTAAGAAGTATCAACTTCTAGTAGATTTGTTGATGTGTGCCAAATTTGTAAATTCTATAAGAAGGAGTTTCATAGGATTTTGTATGTGTAATTAAGTAACTTATACCCCCTATCTACTTTATGCTCCTGATGAGTTTGTATAAATTCTAACTAACCAAACCCAAGCTACCTAAAGAACAGAAGTGCCTAATATCAAAGCTCAAAGTAAAAGTTCTATACTGCAGCCAACATGGCCTGATCATGGCTTCAAACAAGGTTTATGAGAGTTAGTATTAAAGTTGGGGAAATAGCATAAGAAATTGAGTAGGACCAGCCCACCATAGCTAGCTTGTTGTGATGCCCATGGCCATGGCATATTACTTTTCTATGATACTGTTTGGTTTCTCCTTATTTTTGGTGTGTCGTTATCTAGATCCAGCTATTGAGGTCATTGTCACATTTCTCCATGATCACCATTCACTTATTATCCATCCCACTAAGAGTTTTAAAGTAGAAGAAGAGTTTCAGCAAAATTCAAAGGCTACCGGGTGAAGATTGGAAGATCATCAAGCCATGTGCTCGAGAATTAGAGTCACTTTTCCCTCCTTTGTCCCTTATTTCTTCTCGTTCGATTTTGGTTCATGTTATTAATTTTCATGATTTGCTGGTTTCATCATATATGTGTAGTTCAAATTCATACAGGGGTCTTTGCTCAATCCTTAAGATGATGCTATTTTTAAAT
Source organism: Carnegiea gigantea (assembly GCA_029747015.1). Classification (NCBI taxonomy): domain Eukaryota; kingdom Viridiplantae; phylum Streptophyta; class Magnoliopsida; order Caryophyllales; family Cactaceae; genus Carnegiea; species Carnegiea gigantea. Next base: position 61,124 of record JAKOGI010000801.1, on the reverse strand, counting down.
TGATCATTATCATGCTTTGGATTTCTTGAGGATTTTTTTTTTTTAAATTCTAGAGGTTTAATCCTAATGTTGAGATTTATCATCAGCTGTGTGCATGAATTAGATGCTAAATGAGATATTAAAGATTAAGTTTAGCATTGGATTTCTATATTTTTTACTTAATTGTGTGATATCTAGAACTAGAATCATGAATTAAGAAACCTAATATGATAATCATGAGCTTGATGGATTTGGATTGATATAAACCCATGAGAAAAGGTAAGTGATGGGATAGAAATATTTCACTCCATTCTAATGTGATAACCTCATTGTTAGTTTTGAAACAAGCCAGCTTAGGAGGAAATAGTTTATCGCTACCCAAAAACTTGCTAAAGCTAAAATCTAGATGTTTATTGCCATTGATTTTAATTCCATCTTAATTTCTATTTTGTGTAGACACAATTAAAGAACATGTATTAATTGAATAGCCTATTTTAAAGTCACAGAAGCGATAGATCATAATAGTCCTTATGGGAAGCCACACTTGATATGCAGTGCCATTTGTTGTGCTTACATAACCGATCAAGTTTTTGGTGCTGTTGCGAGGGACTAGCTTCGAATATTAAGTTTTCTGTGAGAAATTTAATTAAGCATTTCTATTTTTATTTTAATTGTAAATTTTGGAGGGGCTTCTCCTTGCACAAAGTTGTTTTGTACTTTTATATAAAGTTCTATCCCTTTTAAACTTGATCATGAAATCAAGAGAACTTTTCTCTTTCGTAGAATAACCAAAAGCTATAGAAGCAAAGGCATAAGGCTGTTGAGTCCACTCTAAGATTTGTAGGAAATGAGGAGAGGAGGCCATTTCAAGACTTTGTCACTTCGGGGATCTAAGGCCTAAATTCAAGCATCTCTTAACTCACCATGATGCAACAATCCCAATTCGATGGTTTGCCTATAGAGAACTGGACATGCATTTCTCCATCTTTCTTAAGGTGTGACACTTTGAAGCTAAATGGAGTATCCACCAATGCAATTTGCCTTCACTTCTTCTTTTTCTCATTACTGGACAAGATGAGGGCATGGCTCCCTTCTTTTCTAATAAGATACATTACCATTTTGGATGAGCTTACAAAGGCTTTCCTAGCCCTTTAGGCAGGACAACCAATTTAAGAAACCAAATTGTTACATTTGCACAAATAGAGAATAAAGCATTCAAATGAAGTTTGGGAGAGATACAAGGATTTGTTGAGGTCATGCCCCCATCATTAACTTCAAAATTGGATGATCATCCAAACATTCTACAACAGGCTCACTCATGGCATGAGGAAAATAATTGACATGGCAACATAGAAATGTTGATGAGATAACCCATTCATGAAGCTTATATTCTCATTGAGTAGATGGCTATTGATAATTACCAATGGTCCAACAAGGAGACTCCAACAAACAAGGCAAGAGGTGAGTTCATTGTACATGCTTTTACTTTGTTCACCGCTATAATGGATGTCATGTCTTGAAGGATTTATCATTTAAATGTTAATATAGTGGATGCACAAGTTCTTATGCATTATCAAAGCCTTAAAATTTCACCCAATATTTTGCACAAGATCAACAAGAGCTCTCATTAATCCGAAATACCAAATTTTAACATCTAGATAAACTTTGCCTTAAGATTCTGCCTAGAAAATGGACTCCAAATTTGTTTATTATGATTTTTTGAAATATGATTATACCTATTTTCGAAGTATGATATAATTTCTGCAAGATAATTACATTTTATCTCCCTAGACATCAAATTCAGCGTGCCCAGTAGGCCAGTTTTAGCGTAGTATGAATTTTTAAACTTTTAGGTAATCCCTAAATGAGACCAATTAAAATTTTTGTTATTATCTTAGTATATTTAGTTTAGCTTCGTGTGATTAGATTTTGCAAATTATCTCACTTTAGCTAAAAATGGTCAACTAAAGCAGGAGTGCGCTAAGAAAACCTCTGTAAAAGGGATTTATAGTCGTTCAAAATTAATTTGTTCACATGGGGGAATTGCTAATAGTCTCTAAGTGATGGCATCTCCAAATTACAAAGTTATTCTTGTAGAAGGTTTTAAAAAGTGAAGAGAATGTGCCATCCAATTTCCAACTCATTTAAGAATGTAATTACCTTCGGATCTTTTATATAATTTCCCGTGAATATATGTTGTTGCCCCCATTCCCTCATTCTAGTGTCCCCCCCCCCCCACTTATTTCTCATGTATTTGAGTCCCTAACCATGATAGTATGATACTATAGCAGCTCTCTAGTGTCCCAAACTGTAACTCTCTGACTCTCAACTCTCTCACATGCAAAAATGCAGCTGGCACCACTCCACTACAGTAGTATTTACCTTAAATGTCGCCTACCTTAACACGCTTTCTAGTCCCTCCTCTCTAGATCAGATTACCCAACTATATGTATTTTTTTCACTTATTTGAGCTGATTATGCTTGATTACACCAAATACTCGAATCCGATAATGAGGGGTTCTATCATGAGTCATGTAAAACACTAAAAGCCCATAATGGCATGTTAGTAATTCCCTACTAAAACTATAGAGCCTCTAACTAATTAGTTTACTATAAGTAGGGCACAGTCTAGGAAGCGGAGGTATGTGTTTGGAGAAACACACTGGGTTCTTGACTGTGACTATTTGTGCAAAATCCTTTAGAGAACTTAGGCTGTGAGATAACGGAGGATCATCCTTTTTGTGATACTGTATAATTAAGAATTTTTAATTATGATCTAACTATTTAAAATAATATTTTTATTGATTATGTTTTATTTAATCGGCTATGTTAGACTATTTTTCTTTGCGTGCTAATTAAGCGTAAGGATTTATGTGAACTAATTTTATAAATTTTCTTGATTCGTTACAAGATTATGCAAAAATTAGTAAGTTTGGCTAAATTAGCTTGGCATGCGATTATGTGGAGTTAGCAAGGTTGGCTTAACTATCTGATGTCAGAAATGATTCAGGGTTCATATAGTTGGGTCAAACCCACTTTGTTTACCAAGTTAACAAAAAAAAGGAAAAACAAAAGGGGGAGGAGTTTAGGACTCAGGTCCTGGCCCAAGAGGAGAAGAGAAGTCATGAAGGCTTATGCTATCTCATCTCCGTGAACCACCAAAGAGAGAGAAAGAGAGAGACCCAGAGACTAGGCAACGGTGGCGAGGCGCGGTAGTAGTCGGCCAGGACGTGGCATCACTACTAGTTGGTCTCAAGCCTGGTATCGTGCAAGAAGGGTCTGTAAAGCTAGGGTTTTGAAACTCGTACACCATCACCGCGAGCCAGCAGAGAGAGAAAGAGACATCGAGCAAATAGAGGGATGGTGCGCGGTGAACACCAGAAGGGGGCGATAGCTTCTCGCAGTTACTGATGGTAGATCGGTGCCTGGAAAGTAGGTGGTGCATAGGGGAGGAAAGAAGAGGCTCGAACATAGCCCTAATTCGTGTAATTAGCCGATAAGTTGGGTCTTTTAGCTTGGATTCAAGGTGGGTGTTCTCAATTCCTAAATTACTACTAATTTCTCAAATTTTTAATACCCCTGTTTTTTGGATTGTTTTGATTATTATTTAATTTCAAAGTTAATTGATTTAGGTAGGGAATGAATCTAAACATGTATATAAATAGGGGCTGTAATAAGCTTGTTTGATTATTTAGCATAATTTGATACTCAGATTGAATTATTTTGGCTATTCGGAATGAAATGAAACTGAAATCGAGTTGATTGATTACTGGTAATGAATTGAATTAAAGATGAGTTGTTGAGTATCTTGAACGATTTGGGTTAAAATGATTTTGTTTTTGAAGATTTTTAAAAAGGTGCTCTGAGGAGGGAGCTAGGGTTATCGATTAATTGGTAATATTGCAAATTATGCGCATAGGTGTGAAACTGTACACATTCTGCTGAGCTAAAAATAGCTTGTGGTAACTGTTGGCCTTTAGCCCTCTATTACGACGAAACTATTGTGTGTTAGTTGTTTGAATTTACAATAACATTGAAAGAGTCATAACTGGATTGCATGCACCGTACCTAGCTAGCTCGAGGTACTTTAGGCAAATCCCGATTACTCGTCAATTACATCCCTATCTTAATTACTGAAATACATGTAACATGGACAATCTTTAATAAGAAATTCAAGTTTCAATTGATTCCTTCCAGATGCTATTCAAATGAGCTGTTGAGTTAGAAAACATTTTGAATTATGAATAAATACGTTTGTGATATGCTTAAAGGCCTATGTTGATAATTGTGTAAGTGATTTGCATTGATATGGCACGCGTTCTGAGATATGCGGTTAACAGTGACTGTTAGACCATTCATTTGACAAGAGCGAGTCACAATTAGATATGACAAGCTCTTTTATAACTTATTTCATGCTTCATACAACCGCATAGAGTCTTGTGCTATGTATGAACTATTTTCCATTTGAAACATTGAGAAATCGAGGTGTTTATACATGATTGCATCTACTAGCTTCTAAAACAAGTTTTAATGTCATATTCCTTGACAAATGAAGGGTCATATGGTTGTTAGCTCGTTTATAAGTATGCTTTGCCAAATGAGTGGTTTTAGGCTTTCAAAGTTAACTTGAGTTCATTACGACATCCCTTCTAAGAATGAAAATGCCATTGTGTGTGATACAATAAAAGTTTTGATGCAAGTGTATTTAAAGAGAGATGCATCTGAAATGTTTTAGGCTAGGAGAATGGTCCTAAATTTGTGGGCAAATGTTTAGGGAGTAGACCCAGTATATGGGGACCCTAACTCCTACGGAGTGGGCCCATAAGTGGGAACCCTAAAAGAGGGTAATAGTCCACTGATTATAAGAGGTCGGGGATAATATGGAGGGCGAATGTAGATCTCCTCCAGGGCAAGTGTAGATCTCTCCTAAATAGAACAAACATGAGAATTTGATGCCCCATGAAATAATTTCATACTTGTTCTATGATATAAACTCCTCATTCAAGGACTATGCTAGTGCTAAAATTTGGAAAAGTGCATATACTCTTTGGTTTAAGCACTGATTATTGCCTTTTATACGTTAATCCCAATTTCTTACTAAAGCATCCGACTTGGTGATTTTTAATTGAACTTTGGGATGATATATGCTTATGTGTGAATTGGATGCTCTATTGTTCTCCATGCCTGATTTTATACGTGAGTCATTTTACTATTGAACCTGGTACACCTGCTATGTGATGTTTAGCAAGTGATTGTCACTACTAAGCTACGAGAGACATAGTGTAGGCAAGTTGAGTACATTTGTGCATGAAACAGAAGAAGGGTAGGGCTACCATCAAGTCTGGTAGGTTATTAAAGTAATAACGAATATGGGAGACCTCATATGATTATTATGTGATACTATATATCAAATTGTGTGTAAATGCTACCTAATGTATTGTGTGCAACCATTTTGCTTTCTCCGGGTTAAGAATCATTCACTAAGTGTGTGCTAGACTATCCCCTCTCTATTTCCCTTTTTCCTAGTTTCTTCAAATGATAGGTAGAAGTCGGTTCACATAAAGCGAGATGGAGTCTCCCTTAAATGGAATTATGCGTTTTTTACGTGGATTTATGAGTCTAGTAATGTACTGTGATGTATTTTAAGTTCTTTAGTATATGTAAATTAATTATTGTAATTCATACAATACATATTATTTAGAAGTCACTCTGAATAGTCGTGTGGGCCAGGTGTCTAAATAGTCGGTCGTTTAGCTTAGTTGATGTTAGCTATTATGGGATGTAAACCACAATGCTCCTGATGTGTAATCCATTGAGTTGTATCTTTTACTTATCCCTTTTATTCAATTTTATATTTGGTGTACTCTAAGGTGTGGCCCGTAGAGTTATGGTCTCCGGTGTGTAGCCGTTAAGCTTGCTTGGGTATTCTTTATGTCTCTACAAGGACCTAATGTAGGGCTTTAAACTTGGATATGGTCAGTTTTTAGGCGAAACTCTGTCTATTTCATTCTAGGATTTAAGAATTCACTAACACTTCGAACCCTAGGGGGTAGGGTGTTATAGATAGTATCAAAGCAAGACCCTGAGACCGTAGGCTGCGACCTGAGTCTTGTATATCATATAGTCACCTAGGAGCGACTTTGTGATGATGTGATATATGGTGTGATTTTTGTGTGTGAATGAGTTTCTAGTGTGTAAGTTGATGTGTTTGACTAATTTTGTGAATTGAGTAATCGGATTGGTTGAAAAAGTGAACTATTTCTTGGAGTATAGGCTGAATGACTTGTATTCTCATGAATAAGCTGAGTGGTAACTCAATCAATAATTATTTTGTATAGGCACCTTAATGATTTGATTGAAAGTTTAAAGCACGCTTGTTTAAACTCAAACGATTGGAAATGTCTTAACTCTAAGCTCATTCTTTGCACCTAACGTATGCTTTACTCCTCGGCCCCTATAAGGGAGTGAACAAATGTACTCAATAGTTGGAAGAGAGAGGACTAGAAGTAATGAAACTATTCTCCTTTGAAAACCTAGAGACTTTGAAATTTAAAATCTTTCCTAATTAATGAGTTAGGCCTTTCTTTCACATTAAAAGACCTTTCTAATGAATTGGTTAGGTCTTGTAGTTGCATTCGAAGACTTGCATTCACTTTTCAATAGTACTCGTGTGACATCCCCCAACCCCTAGGGTTAGAAGTATCAATGATATCTCAATTCCTACTTAAATTCTGGGTGAAACAGACAGAGTTTTGCCTGAAAATTGATCATTTTTCAGGCTTAAAGCCTTATTTTAAATCCCTGCATTGAGTAGAAGTATAAAAGAACATAGAAATAAGCTCAACGGTTACACGCCGGAGTCAACAACTCTACGAACCACTCGCCCGGAGCATACCAAACATTAAAGTTCGATAATAAAGAAGAAAATAAAAGATACAACTTAACGGATCACACATCCGGAGTACTGGGATTTACATCCCAAAATATAGCTAACTTCTGCTAAAAAGACAAATGGCTAATCAGATTGTTCACTCACATGGCCATACAGAGTAACTTCTAAATAATATGCATTACATGAACTAGAGTACTTTGCTTAAGTACATTTACAACTCTAGGAATACATCATATTACATCGTTTAACTCGTAAGTCTACTTCTATATGTGCACACACGACATCCTTTACAAAGCAAGGGAATATTTTAACTTGGCATATGTAAGTCGACTTTTACTTGTCACATCGAAAACCTGGGGAAAAGGGGAAAAGATAGGGGGTGAGCTATCACACGCTAGAGTGAATGACTCCCAACCCCCAGAAAACAAATCAATTGCACGTCATGCTTTAAATAGCACTTAGACACACAATCTATATATATATATATATTATATATATATATATATATATATATATATATATATATATATATATATATATATATATATATATATATATATATAATATCCTATAATAAGCATATAGACTCTTCCACATCTGTCGTCACCTCAATGACCTTTCTAGTTTTATGGTAACCCTATGCTCCTTGTAATTAACGCCCAAGGTATCTAACTTGCCTGAACTAAGTCTCTTATAGCTTATTGGTGGTAATTCCATGTTATATCAACATAAGATCACACAATGTAAGCATAACATCATATGGCACGCACATAGAATTCATTAACAAGCTATACCATGCAACAATTTAGGTATTGGATGTAATAGAGCACCTAGTTCACATATAAGCACCTAATGTCAAGGAGTTTTAAATAAAATGACTAGGTGAGACTTCGTTTTACACAAGAATGAGATTTATGTATATCGCTTAAATTAGGGTCTTCTAGGGTTCCCACTTCTGGGTCTATCTCCCTAGGTGTTAGGGTTCCCGAGAACCGAACATTCTCCCTAATCATTATTCATGTAGCACCATTTTCCTAGCCCAAAATATTTTAGATGCATTTCACCTCTAAATGCGCCTATATTAAAACTTTCATTGTATCACAAACAATAACATTCTCATTCTCATGAGGCTCGAAGCCTGAGTTCACATCAACTCAGAAAGCATAAAAGCACTCATTTCATAAAATATGCTTAAAACAAGTTTATCTTTGCATATTCATTCACTCTTAAAGACAGGTAATATGGAAACTCATTTTTAAACGTTAATAATTGCATTCAGACATGAAGATCTTGATTTCTTTACATTTCAAACGCAACAGTCATTTCACAACACATTTTGCCTCAAAACTCGCATTGCATCATGTCAATGGCACTTTCATTCTCGTGAAGGCTAAATGCCTTAATAGGATCATTCAACTTTTGAAAAGCATACAACCATTTATCTTGTCACATTAGGCTTCTAAATGAGCTAATGGCCAAATACACATTCATTTTTCAAAGAAAACGTCATTAGAACTTGCCTTAAAAGCTTATATGCTTATAACTCATTTGTAATTAGTTTGCTTAAAAGTAGCCCTATCAAATGAATAGTAAATGGTTATTACTAATCAGATAACTCATCCTCTCTTTCTCTCTCTTCTCGTGGTGGTTCGTGGTGCTGGGGTAGAGAGAACCCCCTTTTCGTCCTCCGTTCGAAAATCAGAAAGGGGCTTCGGCCCCTTTTTGTTCTTTTTCCTTTTTTTTTCATTATTTGGTTGGTAGTTTAGTCACACTTGCTAAACCTACTTCGGTCCTAGATTATTCGGTTCTGCTAATCTCAACCCCATATATCCTCGCTCGATTTGCTTACTTCAGGTTATTACAACTTGGCTAATTGGGCTCGCTAATTTCATGAAATCATATAATTAACCAAGGAAAATTAATAAAAATTACTCAATTATTTCACCATTTATCATGCAAAAATTAAATCGAATATAGCTAAATTAATTTAAAAAGTTAATGAAAATTAACTCAAATGATTAGCCTAAGGTTGAAAACCTCGATTATTACATTCTCTCCCCCTTAAAAGAATTTCGTCCTCGAAATTCCAAAGTTCACAGTTCAGTCAAACACAAGATACACAATCACATACTATGATCTTCATGATAGGATTCCAAAAAGGTTTCATTTTGTAATTAACTATATATTTTAAATCGAAAGAAAAAGGCTTATAGTATCCGGTCTCCTTCTTGCTAATCCTCTTCAAGCGTCTACTCACTCTACTTAAGTGCTGAGGGCAAACGCATAGAAGAGGGGAAAATGAGTTGGCATAGAAAACTATGTTAGGCTTATTTAAAAACAAACATTGACCCTTAATTATTTAAACACTATTCGCATGGTGAACAACAACTCTATGTATGTGCATCGTTAAGAATCTGCATCTAAAGGTATGACACTTGGGTTGTGACATCTCAAGGTCATATACAGGTGGTTTCTTTCTAAAACATGAATTCAAATTACCTTTAAGATCAAAAGGCTAACCTGGAGACTCCTATAACACATTAGAGTAGTAAGGGCATCACATAAACATCATCTAGCATCACTTTGGTACAATGACATTACATAAAATCAACATCTCGAGATTCTCAAGCCTAGAAATCATAGGGAAGATGAACTCGTCTAACACGTATATAGCAAGCAATTTACAAGGGAAAACATATGCAACCGACATTCCTATGCCTGTACATCAATCCCAACTAACTCTTAGGCCTTTCATTCATGGTAACTTATACGGGACATGTCAAGGTCGTATAAAGGTGGTTAGCTTAACCAAGTTCATTTGAAAGCATGAAGATATCAAATTGTTTTAAGTTTAAATCAATTAACCAAGAAGCTACCACATCATACTAAAGTAGCGGAGACATCATATTACATCACATCAACAAATGACGGAACTTGAAGTAGCACTTAAAATCATAGTGGCATCACATACAGTCAACAACAGAGCACCCCAGGGATTAAGAATCACATGTAACATGAACCAGTATTACATATCGATAGGAACAATTTGAAGAGAAAATGTTAAGGTAAGAATGTAAGTCGATGAGTGGTAAAGGTCCAATATAGGTCCGAATGTAAGTTGTTTAATGGAGGTAGATACAAGATTTCTTGGTTAGGATAGGTTTTGTACACAGTCTTTTTGCCTATCAATGCCTTTATGCAGTTAACTATAATTCCGTGGAAGTTCAACTACCAAGGTAGGGTCGTTTCGCCTCGCAATCACCACCAGGAAACTTGCTGTTTTCGATGGGAAGGAAGTCCACTAAGTATTTTCTTGGAGCCCCTATGTAAGTAACTCGACACTTATACTCAGCAAAATAGGTGATTTTTGCTTCGTATGCATGGTTAAAAGACAAGCAGACAAGGTAATCGTGAGTTTTGATGGTGGGGAGACTTTCCCTAAGGCCCCTACTTGGAAATGATCGTCTCCTAAATTATAGATTCATACAAGTGAAGGGTTATGCTCATAGACATGTATCCAATGGTGGTAACGCATAGGGAAATCTAGTGCATTTCGCACATTAGCTGACTGGGGAAAGTAGGGAGGCGTTTTCTTGGTGAGGCTAGATTTAATGCCAAGTTTATGCATGAAGTATCGCCCTTATGTCTTGGTTAACATAATGCTCTACCTTCCAGTCTCATTTAGAACTGATTATTTATAGATCATAGAAATATGCAATATGATGCCAAGCTCATGTATTTCTATTAATCACATTGATACACATATCTTGTAACTCAATTGTCAGCATATATTTTGATATGATTATGAGTACACCAGCACCTTATCACTTCCCTTACAAGGTTCACAATAAGCACTTCGATATACAATTGCAATTTCTAATATCAAAGGATGACAGCATGATAACACAGCAACTAAAAAGTCCATAATGAAAACGTCTACCCAAGATGGCCTTAATATAATAGGACAATAATATTAACAAACATAACACCTAATGAAGGTACAATTCTAAGGTTTTTTTATGAAAACTATCATGCAATACCTGAAATTCATCACATAGGGTATAGTATAAAATAACTTAATCACATGACGTCCTTGGACCTATATGATCTATGTTAGTCATTGTCTAATATAACTTCCCTGACGAGTGTAGAGTTAAGAATTTCAACTGTAACCATGGTACACTAGTATGACACCCAATCAAACATAGGATACAAGGGCAAGAATATATGAATGCAAGTTCCTATGGTCGCCTCATCATGCTTTAAATACATGTGCATGCAGTTATTTGGCTATAACATGAGATCATGGAATTCACGGAATGCAAACAATGACTCAAAGGTCATACCATGCCATGAATTACATAAGTTAAACCATTTGGCTAATTCAGTCACATGTGAAACCAAACTCAAGTCATGCAAACACCTAGATATGCATTTCTAAACAATTCATTCACAAGATACCTGAATGATGTACATAACGAACCTAAATAACTATAGGGCTTTCATAGCCTTTACTTTATTCATAATTTCATGTTTATGCCTCAAAACACGTAGGTTCACGGTAGCGTCCTATGAAAGGACATCTAAATGAGTGTACATGAGTAAAACCCTCATTTAAAACCTAAGATTGAGGGTATGGCTTGAGGTTTGTCCAAATTGTTAGGATCTAGCCATCGATAAGATGACAATGGCATTAATGGTCCCACAGACATACATTGAGGCATTGTGATGCTTGTTTCTCATAGGGTGGTTGTAGGAGTCTTAAGAGCTCGTGATATGAAAAGAGCGGTTCAATCTCCTATAGAGATTCTTAGTTTCCACACTTAGTGTTAAAGTTTACGAGGTGCTGGAAAGGTACAGATCGTCTCCCCAAGAGGTGACGAGGTAATACATGTGTTATAACAATTCCAAAGTCTATCAGGTTATTCCTTTTATCTCCGTTCTAGGTGTGTTGAGGTTGATATAGCCAGGATACTATCAATCTTATGATAAGAATAGCATTTGATGCCCCGATGAGCATAACACCTAGCCGACTTGTGAGGAATAGTGGTTACATGTTGGGAAGCTAGGAAAACTGCCTATTTCAACAACGATCTAGATTAAGGCCTCATCTAAGCATTAATGGCCCGTATATGAAAGGCTTAGAAAAACACTTAGGTAGCAATTAACAAGACTCTATCACAATCACCCATATTGATATTTGCGCATACAAAGTTCTCACTTAGTTCTTTTAGCAATTGAGAATTTACGTAAAAAAAGGGTATCATCTAAAAGGACTTTTCAAGAAAAGCAATCTTTACTCACTTACTGACAACTAATCATTAACACATCAAGCAACATATGCATTTTGGCATGTAGGTATTCGAACATCCAGTTACACATAGAAACTTATGCTCATAGGATGAGGCTCGGACACTATCGTAAAGCAAATGTAGGTCTTCATACGCAACAGTAAGGCCTAACTATATAATTAGAAAGGTCCTTTAGTGCGAAACAATAACCTTAACTCACTATTTAGGAAGGATCTTAACTTTTAAAGTCTCCAGGTTTCAAAAGGATAATAGTTTAACTACTTCTAGCTCTTTCCCTACCAACCATTGAGTGCGTCTGCTTACTCCATTATGGGGGCCAAGGAGCAAATTGCACTTAAGGGGTAAGAATGAGCTTAGAGTTAAGACTTTTCCAATCATTTGAATTCAAATCAAGCGTAATTTAAACTTTTGATTTAAATCACCAATGTGCCTATACAAAACAATCATTATTGTGCTAACACTTAGCTTATCTATGAGAATGCAAGTTATTCAGTCTATACTCTAGCAAATCATTCATTGACTCAATCAATGAGCTCGCTCAAGCCACACACAGCTAACTAAACGCACCGGCATTCATAACAAAACCACATTTTCACACAATGGCACGTCATATACCACATCATAAATGCATTCGTAGAAAACTATATGAATACAAGACTCAGGTCATAGCCATTGGTCGCAGGACCTTGCCCTGATACCATCTATGACACCCCCAACCCCTAGGGTTAGAAGTATTAATGATTTCTTAATTCCTACTTAAATTCTGGGACAAAACGGATAGAGTTTCGCCTAAAAATTAACTATTTTCTATGCTTAAAGCGTTAAAACAACATAGACATAAGCTCAACGGCTACACGTCAGAGTCCACAACTCTACGGGCCACTCACCTAGAGTATATCAAACATTAAAGTTCGATAATAAAGAAGGAAATACAAGATATAACTCGACGGATTATACATCCGGAGTGTTGGAATTTACATCCCAAAATATAACTAACTTTAGCTAAAAAGACAACTGGCTAATCTGATGGTTGGCCCACATGGTCATACACAGCGACTTCTAAATAATATGCATTACATGAACTAGAGTGCTTTGCTTACGTACATTTACAACTCTAGGGATACATTACATTACATCATTTAACTCATAAGTCTACTTCTATATGTGCACACATGACACCCTTTACAAAGTAGGGGAATATTTCAACTTGGCATATGCAAGTCGACTTGTACTTGTCACCTCGAAAACCTGGGAAAAAGGGAAAAAGACAGGAGGATGAGCTATCACACGCTCAATGAATGACTCCCAACCCCCAGAAAACAAAATAGTTGCACGTCATACTTTAAGTATCACTTAGACACACAATCTGATATATATAATATCATAGAGTAAGTATATAGGGTCTTCCACATATATCGTCACCTCAATGACCTTTCTAGTTCGATGGTAACCCTATGCTCCTTGTAATTCATACCCAAGGTACCTAACTTGACTGAACTAAGTCTTTTATAGCTTATTGATGGTAATTCTATCTTATATCAACATAAGATCACACAATGTAAACATAACATCATATAACACGCACATATGATTCATTAATAAGCTATACCATGCAATAATTCAGGTGTTGGATGCAATAGAGCACCTAGTTCACATATAAGCACTTAATGTCAAAGAGTTTTAAAGAAAATGACTACGTGAGACTTCTTTTTACACGCGAGCAAGATTAATGTATATCGCTTAAATCAATGAGAGTTCTTATAAAACCATCGTTATGCACTTGGCGGGTAATTGAAACTTAATAAAAACTCTTTTCAAGAAAATATGCACGTTGTCAATCGAATGAGGCATTCACATCATGTATCACATATGAAATCATTTTCATAGGCATCGGAATCTCATATCTGTGCTAGGTATTGGTGAGGTCGTCACTTACGTTCTATCGTACCAGTGAGATCGTCAATCACATTTCATATTATCCTCGTCGGGATCTTCTAGGGTTCTCACTTCTGGGTCTACTCTTTGGGCAACATATCACCCCCGTCAGGGTCTTCTAGGGTTTCCACTTCTGGTTCTATCTCCCTAAGTATTAGGGTTCTCGAGAACCGAGCATTCTCCCTAATCATTATTCATGTAGCACCATTTTCCGAGCCCAAAACGTTTTAGATGCATTTCACCTCTAAATACGTCTATATTAAAACTTTCATTGTATCACGAACAATAACATTCTCTTTTTCATGAGGCTCGAAGACTTAATGATTCCATATCGACTCAGAAAGCATAAAACCACTCATTTGGTAAAATATACTTAAAATAAGTTAATCTTTGCATATTCATTCACTCTTTAAGACAACTAATGTGGAAAATCGTTATTAAATGTTAATAGTTGCATTCACACATAAATATCTTGAGTTCTTCACATTTCAAATGCAACAACCTTTCACAACACATTTTGCCTCAAAACTCACATTGCATCATGTCAATGGCACTTTCATTCTCATGAAGCCTAGATGCCTTAATAGGATCATTCGACTTTTAAAAAGCATGCAACCATTCATCTTATCACATTATGCTTCTAAATGAGTTAATGGCCAAATACACATTCATTTTTCAAAGAGAACGTCACTAAAACTTTCCTTGAAGGCTTAAATACCTATAACTCATTCGTAGTTAGTTCGCTTAAAGGTATCCTTGCCAAACGAATGGTATAGAGTCATTACTAATCAAATAACTCAACATGCTTGTCATACTACAGCAGTTTGTATTCATGCTTATTAACACACGCCTGTAAGCAAAACACAAACATATTCATTCATAATTTGTGTTGTTTCCAACCTGCTGACCATTTAAGTAACTTCGAGAAACAACTAAGGAATCAATAAATATTCAAGTTGCTTATTTAAGTAGCCAGGATGTTTTAGCCACGAAAATGAGCAAACTACTCCTAAATAAATTACTT
Organism: Carnegiea gigantea; assembly: GCA_029747015.1. Classification (NCBI taxonomy): domain Eukaryota; kingdom Viridiplantae; phylum Streptophyta; class Magnoliopsida; order Caryophyllales; family Cactaceae; genus Carnegiea; species Carnegiea gigantea. Next base: position 45,982 of record JAKOGI010000801.1, on the reverse strand, counting down.
GAAGAATGTAATTATTCGAAAGCATTAATGTGAGAATGGTGGCATATGCCTAATAGTGAATCAAGCAGGTTTCAATCAAATTGATTCCTATTTCATAAATTATTTGGCAGAAGACCCTTAAATTCGAATAGGCAATTTGAACAGGTTCTTGGACATGGAATTCAGTCGTGACATACACACATGGCACACACAAGTCATAGACTAATAAAATCATAATCTTGATTTAGCACCACGCAATGGTAGGCTCAAAGCATTTGACATTTACATGTTGTCAAAACGATACCCGAAACAAGTTTAAGATTTATACAAGCACTTTTGATCATGGAAAGAAGAACACAATTAGTACATTTCAACACTTCTGTAATTTATCAATTTAAAACACTCAATCCAAACTCCCTCCTCACAGCATTGACCACAACAATCCTCAAAATCATTTCTATTCAACCCAAATAATTCTCCAACTACTTGTAATTTTCTAACTCATTATAGCTTCAACCTAACTACTAATTCAGCTATCATAAATATCTCAAAAACATTTGTAAATTAGTAATAGGTTTAGAGATCAGAAACCACCCACCTAAACTCCAAGCTTGAGGACCTGATTTGGGTGATTTTGGGTAAGTTTCTGAGTCATTCGAACCCTTCCTTGACCTCGTGCTACTACTACTCTTCTCTTCTCTTAGTTTTGTTTCATCATTGGAATCCGACTCCACATCGACAGTGCGGTCGCGTTGGTGGTGACCATGGTTTTCAAACTCTAACCCCCTGAACCGTGGCTCTCACTCAACCCTTCTCTTTCTCTCACCAGCTGTAAGTTGGGGGTCATGGTTGCTATGCAAACCGACGATCGCTGTTGTGGTGCAGCCACTGCCGTCACCTAGTCGCCCGCCTTCTCCCTCTCTTTCGCTCAATCTCTCTCTTTCTCTCTTGAATTGTGGGTTGTTGCATGGAATGGGAAGTGGGGCAGGCCGTGACCAGCGGCCACCGGGAGTCACATCGTCCACCGGCCTCTCTCTCTCTTCCGTGATCTCTCATATCCTCTCTTTCTCCCTCTTCACGTGGTGGTTCATGGGGCTGGGGTAGAAAGAACACCCCCCTTTTGTTCCTCCGTTCAAAAATCAAAAAGGTGCTTCGGCTTCTTCTTGTTCTTTTTCCCTTTTTTTTGTTTATTTGGTTGGTAGTTTAGTCACACTTGCTAACCCTACTTCGATCCTAGATTATTTGGTTCTGCTAATCTCGACCCCACATATCCTCGCTCGATTTGCTTATTTCACGTTATTACGACTTGGCTAATTCCTAATGGGTTCGCTAATTTCATGAAATCGTGTAATTAACCAAGGAAAATTAATAAAAACTACTCACATAATTATTACACCCAATTATCATGCAAAAATTAATCTAATATAGCTAAATCAATTAAATATGTTAATGAAAATTATTAACTCAAATGATTAGCCTAAGGTTGAAAACTCAAATGATTACAACTTGAGCCTATTTCTATGAGCATGAATTCCTATGGGTAATTAATGTTTTGAGTGTGCACCTACTAGGATGCATGCGTTGCTAGATATCTTAATGATGATATGCTAACAAGCAATTAAAGATTGCCTTGCACAATTAAAATGTAATCTTTTTAAACTATACCTCTCTTATGTGAATTCTCCATTATTCAAAACATGAAGATTTAGAACTATTGAGTCTTTTCTAATGACGAAATCAGGTTTTGCACTCATATCCGAAACTTGCGTCTATTCTAAAGAAATGCATGGATTAAATTCAGAAGTGTGTGCCTCTATATGTGAGTGAATGTTTTTTATGAATCTAGGTATACCGAGATGTCTACCTCTCTAGATTGGCTAACAATGAACCCTTAGGGAAGTAACTAGAGATTATCCTCTCTATTGGGAGGCCATGCTAGATTGTGTTTTCCTTTGGGGGATTTCTGAATCAATTAAAGCGATTAAGTGAGACTTTTATATGTATGCATACAAATTTGAATAACAGTGGTGCATCTCTCTTACTAGCTATGTAAGTGTATTCCCTATCGTTCCGTATGATTGTGGTCAATTCTTGCACATCATCATTACTATTCTAAGCGTAGTTCATGACTTGATGTTGTTTATATATTACGTTTCGTGCTTTTCATTATGCAACTACTATCGAGTTGACCATGTGAAATGATGTCTATCGTACGGGCTGATATGCCTGTTGTGGGATTAATAGCGCCAACCCTAGTACACCTAGATGGGAAACAAGAAAAAGAAGCTGACAGACTTTAGAATTATTATACTACGTATGTCACCCAGTTACCTCGTGGGGGCAATGACCCATACCTTTCCAATGCTTTCTTAAGCACTAACACCGAGTGCGAAAACCAAGAATCTCTATGGAAGGTAGAACCTTTCCTTCCGTATTACAAGCTCCTAGAACTACTACAATCACCTCATGAGACAAGGCATCTCATGGAACCTCAATGTTTATTCGTAAGGTCATTAATGCCATTCTCTTTACCTTGAAATGATTGTCAGCTTGTGGGTGGCTAGCTCTACTCATTCACGGAGCGACCAAGACTTACCCTGGGATTGCATTTTTATGCGGTCATGTGGGTGCATCCTTACGTGATAATGTAGTGAGTTTAGATGCTTTCAAGTATCAATGTGGCCTCATGCGAGCATATCAATTACTCAGGTTCATCAAAGAACTATCCTTGATGGATTTGTGAATGAATTATCTGATGTGTACACCTTTGGGTGGGTTATGTATATGATGGAGTTGGATGAACCACTTGACTTATACGATAAGCGGAGTGATGAGATGTTGGGTTGCTAATTGGACTAATCTTAAGTTCGCTTATTTCCTTCTAATTGGTTTCGATGGTTACTTAATCATGCATGCAATAAGTACCATGACCTTATGACCATAGAATTTTGTATTCGTAGATACATATCCTTGTGTATTTTATGCTTGAACAGATGACATGCTAGTATACCTACAATAACAGTTAAATTTTTGACTGTAAGATTTATGAATAGTCATTTCCGTGACTGATAGCAGTGCCATAAAATGACATGATTAAGTTGACTTACATTATGCAGTATGAGATGAGCTTGCTGGAGAAACCTCGAAGTTGTGCTTTTAGTTAGCCGATACGATTAATGTCACTCGTGCTTAGGGGTTGTTCTGGTGTCAAACAGCCATGCTACCATTCTATGTGCTGACATCTCGTGGCCATATGAGCCAGCACCAGCATGAGTATGCAATTGCCTATGTACTTTATATGACATGATGATGTGTTAGGTATGGCTTAGTTGTGTTGCGAACCTGGGTATGTACTTGCAATACTCTAAGCAGGGCGTAAAGGACCTAGAATCACATTTGTAAGCCTGCCAATGTATTTGCGTTATAATATGATATTAGAGATAACTAATTCCATACGAGGACCCTAGAATATAGCTCCCCGTTAGCCAAGCCACTATGATTACCTTGTCCACGTGTTCGTTTAACTATGCATGCTAGTTGGAGACCTTTTGCTTTGATAGTTATGGTGATAAGAATAATAGGAGGCATTAGCCTAAGAGCACTAAATAATTACTTCCCTAACCTTACCATGTTACAATTCATAATCCACAGAAACCAAAAACCTCTTAAGTGACAACCCCTATAGAGAATGACCTTGCTAGGTAGCTGAATTAAGGATCACTCTTCATATGCATCAGTGAATGTAAGGACCTTACGCCAATCCAACACCAGCACCTCCTTCTCGCAACCTGTACATGAGGAATGTACTGAACCTCAGCATCCCATCGACCCACACTCTTAGCACAATATTTTCCTTCTCAAGTTGCTTTTCTACTCGATAATTGATCGCTCAATGTTTTGCTTAGAGATTTGCTTATTACATGTACGTAGTAACAATTGATATTGACTGTTCCTAGTTTCAAAATGCTAAGTTATAGCTCTACGTGGTGTCGTTGCAAACTTATAAATTGTTTGCGGATTTTTGTTATTCGTGTGATTTTATGTGATGCTACGCAATGTTCCTGCTAACCAGTAGTGACATAGATGCCCTGATCAATTGACCTTATCATAAAATGATTTGATTCTTACATGCTTTAGGATCCAATTTATTCAGATGCGTATCCTCACTCGCCTTTATTGGTGCCACTAGTTGTTATATATAGAAGGCTCCTTATATGCCAACTTAGGTGCTTTAAGGTAAAGTGGTTTTTGCTTTAACTTTTGTTTTAACATGAGTTTGAAAAGGGTATCCATGCCAACTCAGTTGCCCCTTTTCTACATGATTTGCCGTCGACAGCTTAATAGAGTGAATAGATACTTGAAGAAGATCGGTGATGATGAGACTGGATACTATAAACTTTTTTTTTGGTCGATTTGAAGAGTAATATTTAGTTGGAAATTACGATTTTAGATTCCATTGTGAGTTAGATGATTTGTGTCATGTGTATGCGAATCCTATGTTTTATTATATCCTAGAATTTAGAATTTCGTGAATTCTTTTAAGGGGAAGAGAATGTAATAACTGAGAATTTTTAATTTTGGGCTAACTATTTAAATTAATATTTTCATTGATTATGTTATACTTAATCGGCTATGTTAGACTATTTTTGTTTGCTTGCTAATTGATCGTAAGGATTTATGTGAACTAATGTTGTAAATTTTCTTATTTTTTACGAGATTATAGGAAAATTACTAAGTTTGGCTAAATTACCTCGGTGTGTGATTATGTGAAGCTAGCAAGGTTGGCTTAACTATCTAATGTTGGGAATGATTCAGGGTTGACATAGTTAGGTCAAACCCACTTTGTCTACCAAGTTACCAAAAAAAAAAGGGGGGGGGGGGAACCAAAAGGGGAAGCGGGTGAGGGTTCAGATCCTAGCCTGAGAGGGGAAGAGAAGCAATGAAGGCTTCTGCTATCTCACCTCCGTGAACCACCGGGGGGGGAGAGAGAGAGAGAGAGAGAGAGAGACCAGAAGACCGACGATGGTGGCGATGCGCGGCAGTAGTTGACCAGCTCATGGCATCACCACTGGCCGGTCTCAGGCCTGATGTCGCGCAAGAATGGTCTGTGAAGCTAGGGTTTGAAACCCATAGACCATCACCACGAGCCAAGAAAGAGAAAGAGAGATCGACCGGACAGAGGGAGTGAGATGCATGGTGGTACGTGGCAACAACCAGAAAGGGATGGCAGCTTCTGGAGGTTGTCAGTAGAAGATCGATGACAGGGCGACGCCTGGGAAGGAGGTGGCCACACGACAACGAAGGGAAGGAAAGAGGAGGCTCGAACCTAGCCCTAATTTGCACAATTAGCCCAGGAGTTGGGTCCTTTAGCTTGGATTCAAGGTGGGTTCTCAATTCCTAAATTACTAATAATTTCTCAAATTTTTAACAGCCCTGTTTCTGAGATTGTTTTTATTGTTATTCAATTTCGAAGTTAATTGATTTAGGTTGGGAATGAATCTAAATATGTATATAAGTAGGGGCTGTAGAAAGCTTGTTTGATTATTTGGCATAATTTGATACTCAGATTGAATTATTTGGCTATTTAGAATGAAACGAAACTGAAATCGAGTTGGCTGATTATTGGTAATGAATTGAATTGAAGATGAGTTGTTCAGTATCTAGAACGATTTTGGTTGAAATAATGAGTTGGTTTCTGAGGATTTTGGGGATAGGTGCCGCGAGGAGGGAACCCGCGTTATCAATTAATTAGTAACATTGTGAATTGTGCACATAGGTGTGAAACTATACAAATTTTGCTGAACTGAAAACAGCTTATGGTAACTACTGGCCTTTAGCCCCCTGTTATGATGAAACTATTGTGTGTTAATTGTGTCAATTTAGAATGAAACGAAACCGAAATCGAGTTGGCTGATTATTGGTAATGAATTGAATTGAAGATGAGTTGTTCAGTATCTAGAACGATTTTGGTTGAAATAACGAGTTGGTTTTTGAGGATTTTGGGGAAGGTGCCGCGAGGAGGGAGCCCGCGTTATCAATTAATTAGTAACATTGCGAATTGTGCACATAGGTGTGAAACTATATAGATTTTGCTGAACTGAAAACAATTTGTGGTAACTATTGGCCGTTAGCCCCCTGTTATGATGAAACTATTGTGTGTTAATTGTGTCAATTTAGAATGAAACGAAACCGAAATCGAGTTGGCTGATTATTGGTAATGAATTGAATTGAAGATGAGTTGTTCAGTATCTAGAACGATTTTGGTTGAAATAATGAGTTGGTTTTTGAGGATTTTGGGGAAGGTGCCGCGGGGAGGGAGCCCGCATTATCAATTAATTAGTAACATTGCAAATTATGCACATAGTTGTGAAACTATACAGATTTTGCTGAACTGAAAACAGCTTATGGTAACTATTGGCCGTTAGCCCCCTGTTATGATGAAACTATTGTGTGTTAATTGTGTTAATTTAGAATGAAACGAAACCGAAATCGAGTTGGCTGATTATTGGTAATGAATTGAATTGAAGATGAGTTGTTCAGTATCTAGAACGATTTTGGTTGAAATAATGAGTTGGTTTTTGAGGATTTTGGGGAAGGTGCCGCGAGGAGGGAGCCCGCGTTATCAATTAATTAGTAACATTGCGAATTGTGCACATAGGTGTGAAACTATACAGATTTTGCTAAACTGAAAACAAATTACGGTAACTATTGGCCTTTAGCCCCCTGTTATGATGAAACTATTGTGTGTTAATTGTGTCAATTTAGAATAAAACTAAAACGGTCATAAGAGGATTGCATGCCTCGAACCAAGCTAGCTCGAGGTACTTTAGGCAAATGCCGAATACTCGTCAATTACATCCCTGTCTTAATTGCTGAAATACATGTAACATGGACAATCTTTAACAAGTAATTTGAGTTTTAATTGATTGCTTCCAAAGGCTATTCAACTGAGTTGATGAGTTGGAAAATACTTTTAATTACGAATAAATATGTTTATGATATGCTTAAAGGTCTGTGTTGATAAATGTGTAACCGATTTGCTTTGATATGGCAAACGTTCTGAGATATGTGCTTAACAGAGACTGTTAGACCATTCATTTGACACAAGTGAGTCGTAATTAGATTTTGCAGGCGCTTTTGTAACTTATTTCATGCTTCACGCGACCGCATAGAGTCTTGCGTTATGTATGAACTGTTTTGCATCTGAAACATTGAGAAATCGAGGTGTTTACACATGATTGCATCTACTAGCTTCTAAAACAAGTTTTAATGTTGCATTCCTTGATAAGTGAATGGTCATATGGTTGTTAGCTCGTTTATAAGCATACTTTGCCAAAAGAGTGGTTTTATGGTTTCAAAAGTCGACTTGAGTTCTTTAGGGCCCTTTAGTCCCCTTGAGAATGAAAATATCATTATTTGGGATACAATGAAAATTTTGATGCAATTGTATTGAAAGTGGGATGCATCTAAAATGTTTTAGGATAGGAGAATGGTGCTAAATGTTTGGACAAACATTTATGGAGTATGCCCAGTATGCGGGAACCCTAACTCCTCGGGAGTACACCCAGAAGTGGGAAACCCAGAACACCCTGACGAGGGGAATGATCCACTAATTATAGTAGGCCCAGGAATGACATGAAGGGCGAGTGTAGATCTCCCCTAAATAGCATAAATACGAGAATCTGATCCCCCTGAGACGATTTCGTATTTATTATGTGATGTAAACTCCTTATTCAAGGATTATGCTAAGATTTGAAAAAGTGCATATATCCTAAAAATAGCTTTTATTGAGTTCCACACTAATTCCTACTGAATAATGACTGTTTTATAAAGACTTTCTTTGGTTTAAGCAATGGTCCTTGTCTTTATACGTTAATCCCAATTTCTTCCTAAAGCATCCCACTTAGTGATCTCAGTTGAACTCTGGGATGATATAAGCTTATATGTGAATTAAACACTTTGCTGTTCTCCATGCCTGATTTTGTGCATGAGTCAGTACGCCTGCTGTGTGATGTTTAGCAAGTGATTACCACTATTAAGCTACGAGATACATAGTGTAGGCAAGTTGAGTACGCTTGTGCATGAAATAGAAAGAGGGTAGGGTTATCATAAGTCTGGAAGGTTATCAAAGTAATAACAAATATGGGAGATCCTATATGATTATTATATGATACTATATATCAAATTGTGTGTGAATGCGACCTAATGTATTGTGTGCAATTGTTTTGTTTTCTCTGGGTAGAGAATCATTCACTAAGTGTGTGGTAGCTCATCCCCTCTCTATTCCCTTTTCCCCAGGTTCCTGAAATAACAGGTAGAAGTTGGTTCATATAAGGCGAGATGGTGTCTCCCTTGTTGCGCTAGAAATGGAATTGTGTGTTTTGTACATGGATTTATGAGTTTAGTAATGTATTGTGATGTATTTTAAGTCCTTGAGTATATGTAAGTTAATTACTGCAATTTATATATTGCATTTTGTCTAGAAGTCGCTTTGAATGACTGT
>JAKOGI010000801.1:30000-32500 GCA_029747015.1 Carnegiea gigantea | reverse complement strand
TGAAAATAATAGAGAAAATAAGTTTCCTTTATGTGGAAAATAAGCCTTCCTTCATATATGTCGCGGTCACAAAGCTTATTTGTTCAGTATGAAGAACGCATGAAAATAATAGAGAAAATAAGTTTCCTTTATGTGGAAAATAAGCGTTCCTTCATATGTGAGTGGGAGATGTTGGACTTAGGCATTTAATACCCAACAGCAATGTTAACAAAAACGACCCGGTGATCGAACCGGTCAAACGAGTGGGTCAATTGGTCAACCGACTATGGATCTAAATTGCTTAGCCATGGCTGCGACTATGGATCTGAATTGAGAAGCCATGGATGCCGGCAAAAGAACCAGAGCTAAAATAGCAAAACATTCCAAGCACAACTTAAAGCCGCAAATCTCAATCTCTCAACATATTTGATACAGTACAAAAAAAAAATATATATATATATATATATATGCTGTCTTACATCAAGCAGGCACAACCTTTAATGCCCGGCGGCTGCTAGCCACAAAATTGCAAACATTCTTTCAAAAAATAAGCACTACAAAAGAAAACGAAAACAGAAATTGGAAATGACTCCTCGACAGTTGAATACAGTGCTGAATGGGAAAGTGGGGCAAAACAACAGGAGACATTAAACACAAACATAACATCATAACCCTGAAATACCCTATTTCATGCCTAAATAAATACATGAAAGAATGCATATTATACACCCTGCAGGCAAACATGTACTTCCACTTTTTGGCCATAAAAAGCAGAACAAATGCTTCCTAAACCTACAAACCCGAGTGGGGAGATGCTGACTTCAACTATAAGGCAATTGCAGCATACTAACTGCGGGCTTCTTTCCCCCACCAAGCTCGGCTGATGGTAAACAAGAGCCCCTGAGGCTCTTAATCTCTTCTCTGCCCGGCAGTTGAAATTTAATAATATCTTTCCTATATTGGCATCGATTTTAGAATTGAAGAGGCTGGATGAATCTGGCAAGCATGAAACAGACAACTGATATTCTAAAAGACCCCGCAAAGCAATTGCTTCAAGCCGTATGAAATCATGACGAAACAACAGATGCCTTCTCCATTTTCTCTTTCTCAAGCTCCACCCTTCTTTGGTCAGCATGCTGGGCAACTCCATTCGCCAGTGCTTGGTATTGGAATTCAAGAGTTTGTGTCAAGTTTTGAAACCTTGATGGATCTGAAGCTTGCATGACTACAGAAAAAGAATAAAACATCAATACGACTGGAAAGATCTCAACCCAGTAGGCAAGGACAACGGATGTGTAAACCTGAAATCCAATTTAGCTTACCTTTAACTGCATCAACAAAGAATACGAAAGGGTCAACCTCATCGATTGGGGATTGCAACTCTTCATCATCACTATAGTCATCATCGGAATCATCATCATCATCATCATTTTGCCGAAAAGCTTTCGCCTACATGGATCAAATTCTTGTCAGAGGATCCACCCACGCCAGGAGAGTCAGGAAAAAAATATGATAATGACAAGAAAACTGTCAGAAACAATATAGTATTTTTCTCTTTCCCCTTTTTTCCATCAGAAATACCAACAGGCTTCTTTGCCAAGATACGTAAATTAATTAAACCTATAAGATGATAAACCACGAAGATTTGAACATGACTCAATCAATTAGAGGGGTTGGAAAGCAGCTTCTGTATCAACATTCACATCCTTGGCCTAATTCATCTGATAAATGGACCAACAATATTGACCTGAACATCCTTTATATCAGGTCCGGTTCATTCCACATTATTGTGAGGTTAAAGCTTTCCACATCTAGTTAAGGCAGATTTCAGTAATTTAGGAATATGGTGTTGCCGACGCATAAATGACACTGCAGCTTGAGGTGGAAGGTATTCCAGGAAACAGCTGACAACTGATTGATTCCAATTCCTTAGTGCCTATAAGAACAAAGTGGCATACACTATCAATCACTCACCTGTGCTGCCAAACGTTTTAGTCGCTCATTGTCAGCATCATCCCCATCTTCCTCATCAAGCCCCATTTCTTTATCAGATCCATCACCTTCATCTTCATCATCACTTTGAAAACCATCCATGTCATCATCATCTTCTGCTTCATCGACTTTTGCAGCTTCTGTCAAATGACGAACAAAATATCAAAAACTCAATTTGCCAAGATGCACCAAGAATTTGGGTTCTCAAGCTCTATTTAAATATGCTAAGCCAAAGAATCACAGGCTCACCTGCAACTTGCTCCTTGTAAGCAGCAAGCAACTCAAGTGTAACCCTGAAAACACGTCCCAAAGCATCCACTGGCAGTTGATCAGCTGGAAGTGCCAATAGAGAAGTCAAACCCAAACAGCACACTTTCTTATCATGCTCCCTGCAAAAATACAAGTGTTTTTTATTCATCCGTTATCTGAACCCATAGAAGATTAGATATCACTCTCCAAAATTTCTATGTGAAGCCAAACAACTTCGAAAAGGGAGAGCAAAAAAACAAAATTTCACCTTTTGAAGTTG
>JAKOGI010000801.1:0-25000 GCA_029747015.1 Carnegiea gigantea | reverse complement strand
AAATTGTAGGAGAAAAGAATGTCATGTATGACACAATTTCCAGGACTTCTTCAAAGACCTCTGTGCAGTGTCACCAGCAGTAATGAGAAAATCATTGCTTTATTATTGAACCCACTGGTAGCACCCCATTCTACTATTACACACTTACTATATAAAGCATTCCTTTCGGAGAAACAGAAATCCCAAAGATCCAAACTACAATGGGAAGCTCAACTTCTTACCTTTTAAAAGGATGAGATGTAAAATCAAGAACATAAAACATGGTGGAGCAAATCCTTTTAACCAGCTTGGTAAACGAGTGCATCACTTTTGAGAAGTAGAAAGGCCGAAAAATACAGGAGGTATTATGAAAACTACATCAAAATAAACCGAAAGCAGAGCTTGCCAAATATATAGAATTAATGGAAACATCTGGCTATACCTACAGTTCCAGAATTGTTTTACTAGTTTCTAAAGCCAAATTGCTACAAGGTATAATCACTTTTAGGCCCAAAAACCCATCCGAGTTCCCAGCAGAGGTCAATGGGTCTCCATCGAGATAACTACAGAATAGGCCCAGACCTACAATGGCCCTATTCCTCTACTGTGTCCAATAAAACAAGTTTCGACAAAGTCCTGTAGAACTAATGTACATGTCTATTCATTAAGCGACACTGAAAAGTTCTACAATCCAGCGTAATTAAATATCGGAAACTACTCCATCCACAGGTGTGAATGTAAACTGGTTCCCCATCATCTTCATCCTTTCATTCATCATCTTCTCTAACCTTTTTAATTTAAGCATTTGAAGGCTGAGACTGTTGGTTTTTGGATGATGCTAGCCATCCTTTTATCATCTCTGTTTTCTATTCCGCAGTATCTAATTTGTTAGTAGTAGTTGTCTCTCTGATTGTGAAAGTTGTGTTTTCTCTCAAGTTGCAGGAGTTTTTATGGTTGGTGGCATTTACTTGTGTAGTCTTTTCGTGTATTTTTCAAAGGATGAATTGTGGCTCATAGGTGAAAGGGCTCCATTGCCGAGGCTTCAAAGAATATCTCTTATGTCACACTAGATCAATAGATCTATTTCGAAGATGATATGACACAAGATCTGTGAATCTCTTCTTTAGGTTGTATCATGAAACAGCGGTTGTGAGAGGATGGGCAACCAATGTATGTAAAAGTAGTTATTTTTGGGATGGGGATTGTATTCTAACCCTAGTGTTTATATTTGTTGTGTTCAATACACTTTTTAGATGCTATATAGCCGATTATTAATTAATTTTACCCTTTGCTAGAGGACAAAAACCAAATTTTAAAACTAGTTTATTCAAAAGTCAGCAATTCCTTGTGATTCAGGATTTTAGAGTTCTACAACTCCAGAACAGCTTTTGTATATTCTAACTTCTTCAGCTAAATGCCTCTTTTCAATTCCTGTGCTCTCCTTTTTCTTTTCTCTTTTTTTTGGGGGGGGGTGTTGGGGGTTGTCCCTTTTCATAGCAAAGCCAAATACAAGAAATTCAATTTTTCTTTTTTCTTTTTTATGTCTAATACCTTCCAATTGAAAAAAGAAGGTTCAACATACAGCCAAAATAAGACCATATACTTTCCACCATACTTTCCAAAAGGTGGGAACTAACTTCCCAGATTTGTTTATTCATCAAGTCATTTATTTCCCACCTTTTAGCATATTGTCAGCTAAGCTCAAGCATGAAACAAAAGCAAATAAGAAGAATCAGGCAGCTAAAGTAACACTGTACCTTGGCCTTCAGTAGTTAACATTCTTCGCATTATGGGAAGGAGGGTTGGCTCGATATGGGCAAAGAGATGAGGAAGCCTGCTAACAGATTCAAGAATTGTGCTGATGGCACGCAGACAACCAACAGCTGCCAATGCACCACCTGGATCATCACCCTCTTCATCAGCTTCAGCAGCACTCATACACTTCCAAAATGCAGCGGCCTGCCCAAAGGAGCAGATGTATCATGCAGTTTTGACACAATCATGGATCTGAACAACTAGAGAAAAGTGTCAAACAAACTCATCAAGCTTACCAAATTTTGGCATAATCCAAAGGCAAAAGGTGCCATCTCTTCGCCAAACTTGTCAACAATAGTCTCCAAGGTGAATACAAGGTCTTCATTTTCTACCTCATTCATAAGTTTGAAGAACTCTGCGAAAGTTGATGTTTATGAGCCAAAAGCTGAAAAACAGCACAAGCAGAATGCAAGTATCTATATATAAGGTGTACCATCAAGTAATTGTGGTAGAATGGGACGTATCTCTCCCAAATCTGCAAAAAGAAATGAAGAACATTAAATATTTCTTTCTATCAATCTGTCAACAGTCTGCACTATATATGGAGATATAATAATCAAGCAGAAGATACCTTTGCAAGCTTCAACAAAAGAACGTAAGGCAAAGACTGAATCTACACGAACAGGAAGTTCCGGATCACGCATCCCAGCAACCACACTATGCAGTGCTTTTCGGAAATTGTTCTGGTCAGAGAAGTTAATGTGGGCATACTGGCCAGCAACCCACGCCGCCTGATACAGTGACATAAACCACTTAGGGGAATAAAAAGGAAACTGACAATAATAGACATTACAACTCAGGTATTAATCTAGTAATATCTAAAGTGGCACCCCGCCGAGGAAAACACAAGGAAAAACATGGCTTCTAAATGTTGAGTTCACGCCACCTATGGTTCTTCGATTTCTCAAAATCCAAATAAATCACAGAAGAGCACATGGAACACCCGAACAGATTTCAGTTTACCTTTTCTTCAAAAGAAGGGCTAGCAATCTAGCAAGTATTGATCAGAGGACATGGGAACCACACTAGAAGGCTAAATGGAAATTTGGAATAAGACAAGCAGGTTCAAGATCCTCTCTGCACGTGAGACATCTACTGACCAATAGTTTCCCTTTTCTGCAAATTATTGCAGTTTAGAATATTGCGATGTGATGCTTCCCACACAAAGGACGATTCCTAATCATAGGGATCAAATATAAAACATACATTGGAAGAATTCACAGTTCAAGTGGAAATTTCCTTTACAATCATTCATGTCAAACAAGGAATACAGATTCTACTGCTGTCCTGCTCAAAACCAAGAGCTGCAGAGGAATCGCCAGGTATATTTGTCAAGTTACATGGTAAGAAAACAAACAACAAAAGTAGATTTGGAAGTCACATGAACTCCCAACAGTTTTAAGAAAAATAACAATATCGAAAAAAGCATGATAACTAAATATGTAGGAGATTATATGTCACCATCAGAACAGGCCAAAGAAACTCCTGCCAGGCGACTACTTACGTAACGAATTTTAAGAAAAGACCCAAAAAAGAGAAAAAAAAGGAAAACAAGCTTATCCTTTAGCCTACAAAGCTTGTTGATCTAGCCCTAGCTACAAGAGTACTCCAGTTTCTATCCCATTCTGAGATCCCAACAAAACTAGAAGTTATACTGGAAGTTGTAATGTGCGGGAAATGTGCAACAAGAAACTGCAAACCTTAGCTCTTAGGTGGCCAGCTGGACTGTTGAACTCAGTGAAAACATGTTGCACTAGCATATGCTCCAACTCAGACTTGTAGGGTGCAGTACTTTTCAACTTATCACAAAGTGCACCAATAGCGAGAAGACCACCATCTTTCTGCCGATATGGTTTGTGTTCCAATGGTGCCTCATCATACCTGAGTTTTAAGAGTAATCATGATGACAAAGTGACGTGTCATTAACATCGCTGACAGTACCTGACATGATTACATACACAAATAGCTAAATGATGCACATTTTGCTGAAATATGGAAAGAGCTACCTCTTAAGAATCTCAACAATGAACTGAATAAACTTTTGCAAGTTCTCCTTTCCACGTTTTCTGACCAATTCACTCACAAAGTCCATCGCGGCAGTTCTGGGACTATATAAATCCTCAATAATATCTGATTCACGTAAAAGCATGCATCACCATCTACCACCAAGCACTAGCAACAAGTACATGAGAAGTTGGGACAAGGCCAACTGCAGAAAACCCTAAAACTTACCATAGCCCTTCCTTACATACTCATGCGGATCCTCATCCCAAAGCTTCTGGTCATTGTCGTTGAAACACATCAATGGAAAAATTATTTCAAACAGAAGAACATCAAGCCGTGGTTGCAGTAAGTTATACATACTGGACTTTGAGATGCTGCCACAGAGAAAATAAACCAACACTGAGCAAGCATGTGAACTCCCAAAAAAAAAAAAAAAAGAACTAATTGCTCTGCAGCCAATTTAGACAGAAATGCAACATGTAGAAGCAAGATCCTGACCCATGCTGGGTCACTGATTCAGCACTTAATTCCCACATGCGGTTGTAACTTGGTAATAAATATCTACAATCAAATTTAGCCCATTCAGTTTTTTCTTATACTCTCTCCAAAACTTATTATTCATAGGGGAGTGGATGGTGATCTTCGCAGAGAGTCCTCAATTTTCCGGTTCAACCCAGGTAAATGAGCAGGAAAGAACAAAATTACAATTAAAGTTTTCTATAAAAGAAAAATTAAGTGATATGTCCAGAATGTCCCTTGAAAAGTGTGAATCACTTCCTCTCTTGCAGATCACAGTTCCATGAACTTGGGCAGCAAAAGGAATCATAGATATTGCTATCACCCCGCATCAAAGTCATAGCAAGACAAACATGGTTACTTTTTCACTTAATCGAGTTAACAATGGACCAAGAACCAAGATAGCCTTCAAGCCATTGCTACATGTAGCACACCCACTATAACAAAGTATTCATTTAGTAATTTGACTCCATCAACCACAATACAATAGCTTCAAGGTGAGTGATTTGCATCTAATGTGGGCCCCAAAGAACTGTAATACTAAGTCAAAGACCAAAGAGAACTTTCGACAGAATTATTACAAATAATATTGAATAATTAAATTTCCCATATCAGAAACAGACTAACATACCTATTGCTTAAATATTGGAGAATGAGGTTGGTAACCCTGTCAGGTAGATAGCCACCAGAACGGATTACATTTAACAAATTCAAATGGCACTCCAAGATTTTTCCGGCATAGTTCTTCTGAAACATTTGAGCAAAAGCTTTGCTCTCAGGATTCTGCAGTCTCATATCTCCAAATCTGCAAAAAAATTCAAACAGCACCAGGTACTAGACAAATCAGCATTCAGCAAATGTACAGTGCCAGTATGAGGGAGCACAGCTATTTTCTAACTTGGCCTTGCTAAAGACGACTCGATAGCACTTTCACAGACCTTGTGTACAGCCGATTCAAAATGTGGACAGTCCATTTTTTAATCTTCCACCAGCCCCACGATTTTCTTAGATCTGGATCTGTAGGCTGGCCTTCTAATGGAACAGGCCTCTCCAATATGTTCAAGAATAGGACCATCCAAGCATTAAACAAGTTGGGATCAAGAAGCTGCTTTGGGATCTCCAGCTGCAAATTCAGTAGACCTTATGAGTTATCAATGGTAATAAATCCCAATACAAATGTAAACTATTCTCACTAATAATCAGACCCTGAATCATCTGAAACCCAAGCATAACAGTAACTGATTCCACCTAATATCCAAGATTCCAAGTCAAAACATCATCTTCCTGTCCAACAAATGGGACCAGATAGTCGAGGAAGTCCTATAACAGGGATAGAGCATGAGGGCCTGAGATCATGGCGGTTTTTTTCCCTCCCCCTTCTTAGAAAATTCAACAAACATATATCACCATGAATGCTCCTTTATGTCATCCCCAAATATCATGGTAGCTTTTGTTATTGCAACACTGGAAGTGTTCGAATTTTGATGGAAGTCTTTACATAAACTATTAAAAACAGATATCAAAGTGAAATGAAGTACGTGTTTCAAACCATGAGGAAAAACAACATTCTCTGCTTATAGTTCAATAAAAGGCAAAACATGGTATCTGACGTCTCAAAAAAGCTGTTTTCCAATTCGGGAGAAAGAGACCTACATAGATTGAAGACCAGAATATTTTACAAATAAGCTTTATCAGTTCTGCCACATCGAGAGGAGGATTGGGAATCTGGACAAGCTTGCTGAATATATTAAGCAAAGGAGGAAATGTTTCCTCAACAATTAGATACACTGGTGTCCTTTCGTCATCTGACTTGAACCTATAAGAGAGAATTGACAAGTTATAACGGCAACTCATTGAAATGGAGATGATCTAAATCAAAATCCATTAGTGGGGGATCATGATTTCAGACAACTGACAAATATCAAAAACAAGCAACACTAAGACTGTATATTGTGAAGAACACCAGAAAAAATGCACTTAATATCATTAATCAGTACATAACAATGTAGCCCTCACAGGTCAAGCTTCACAATTAAGAGGTGTATTCACTAAATCAACATAGGACATCAACGAGAATAGAGATAATAACAGTAGTATGCAAATAAATCCAAGTGCAATGTTTCAACGAGATGTGGACACATCGTAAGTGCAATGTTTCAACCACTTGCAATTCACAATGATTAAACTTTGCAACACTCTGTTTTCTCATATCTACGTCATGAAGCAGATTTGATTCATCAAATGGCTAACCTCATTCCATGTGGATCACCACAATCTTCAGTTCATCAGCAATATAATGTCAAACAGCTGGTATTAGTGATCTTTACCCACAAAATTTACCAAAGAGCAGGCAGCTTCAGAAAAAGCACACTAAGAGAACAAACAATTTCCAGGATCTTAAATCTCAGCTATCCATAATTTGGGTGGGCCCAGGACACACCGGGAATCCATTGGGGCTGATTTTTCATGCCAGAGTAGTACAGCTTGTGTTCCCAAAGACTACCCTCAGAGCCATAATTACATAAACATGATGAATTCAGCTAATTTTCAAAAATTAGCACAATTTAGCATTTGCAACCACACAATTGTCCAACCAATGTAACACGACACCTAAGAAGACAAGATTCAGCAAGGCTTCTTTAGATTCAAATGAAGAATCCACAGGACATGAAGCACCAACTAGATACAAATGGAACAAAGAAAGACAGCAGATGGAACATAGAAAGACAGTACAAAAATTAAAGCAAAAGAGAAAAAGAGGATAAAAACGCTATAACTATGCAAATAAACAACATGACAAACAAAAGAACAGGAAAAAAACATTCATGACAAGCCACTATGAAGAAATCTGCAAGCCAATTAGTTACAATCACACAACCCTCCAGACAAAGGGGGGGAAAAAGCAAGAAGCAGAAGGAGAAGACGTATCAAATACTTACTCATATTTTCTTGCCAGAATGCGCAGCACAAACAAAGCACCATAAACCTGTTGATCCTGTAAATTAAGTTTCACCCAGTGAAGAAGGCTGGGCCACTGCTCAGGATAGTCTGCATTGATTATTGTTTTAAGGCATTCACCAAGCTGCACCCTGTAACCAAAAAACATAATCTGCAAATCAAACCAGGACAACACAAACCACATGTTTTTCCATATTTCAAAAGAAACAACAAGTACTCTGCATATAAGTCGAGAAAATGTCATCCTTATTAAAACAATCACTGCATACCTCAGCAGAGGAGGAACTTGCGCAATATACACAAGGACGTTCTCCCTCACCATATTTTTGTCAGCTGGTGAGATCTTTGATTGCTCCTCTGATCCAAAACAATGACACAAAACACTGTTGAAATTACAGCTACCTAGTGTTGGGGGGAGGAATCATAGACTCTAAGCGGCACAAAGAGGTGACAAACCTGGGTCATGGGGTGACCAATTCTTGGCAATGAAGTTCTTGAAATGAATGCTGGCAACCTGCCTGACCGCCATGTCACAATTGCCATCAACAATAATCTGTAAAAGCCGGACGGTATGCTGTGGTGTATACTGAAACTGCAAGTACAGTAAGTATCAATCAGAATGGTCAATTTCCCAAAATTTGCGCTTTCAACTCTCACTGACTACTTCCTGCCAATATAAAATGAAGCCTAAGACTACATAAAAAATATCAATACACAGTTGATCTACTTAGCGAGGAAAACCGGTCAACTCATAATCAACTGAATAACAGCATCATAAGTAAACACTAGAAAAGCAATGATCAAACCGATTAAAACAAAATTTAGGCCAAGAGAACAAAAACTGATGCGCAATTTGGAATTCAACGGTCAGAAAAGGAGAACTAACCTGATTGAGGCTTTCCTCAGCGGCTTTGCGCTCATCAGGATTAGGGCTAAGAGCAGCACGAAGGATGACAGCCAAACTGGGAAGATCCATAATTGAATCCCAAATTCAATGCAAACAAATCCCGCAACTATATGATCGCAAACCTTGCAAACAAATGGAACAGTACTCCACTGACACAAAGCACAAAAAAAGTCGATAAATCTAGCTTGTTTAGGGTGCTGGAATCTAAACCCTAGAGCTCAACCAGAAGTGGAAGATGCTCTCTAGGGCTTAGAGAGAGACAGAGGGGATGGTGGAGGAGAGAGAAAGCACAACTCCGTGATTTTATCAATGGAGGAGGAAGAGAACCGTGGGTGCGGGGAGAGAGACTTGAGAATGGGAAGAAGTATATATACGAATGATTAGGGTTTTAGAATTTTGAGCTGCCCAATTTGCCCTTAATTTTATCTTTAACTTTGGATAAATAAAAAGGTAAATCGGCTGGGGGCGACAGAGAGTACGACGTCGTAATGCCTTGTCCGAGGCTTCCAAACTTTATGGGGTTGGAATTTTAATTGGATGAAAATTGTAAATCCAGAGAAAATGAGGCAGAGGTTCTTTCTACGCACGTGCAACCCCCATGTAAAATTTGAGGTGGCAAGTGCCATATACGGTTGGTTCACCTCTACAGTCCAACTCACACCAACCAGACTCCTCTGCCAGCTTCGCTGTATTGTGCATGTAATCACCACCAGGCACCCTTCTTTCCTCTCTCCAAAATAAAAGGATTTTTAGGCTTTGTTTGATCCTTAAAAAATTTAATTAAAAAAATTAAAAAAAAAATATGAAAAAAAAAAAAAGAAAGTGAGTTTTTTTTCTCTTGTTTAATTTGAGGAAAAAATACAAGAATCATATCACCATTTCATATCTCATATCATCATCATATCATATATCATATATCATATCATATCATATATATAGTCGAAAAGTGAATGACATGAATGGATTGATGGTAGATTGATAAATATCACATTATTATTAATGTTATGTGGCATTAATTTTCCTCATTAAATGTTTTCATAAAAGCTTTCTTCTATAAAATATTTTCAGAAAATCCATTTTTGTGGGTCTCTTGGAACCACCCTCTCTAGGGGTAGTAATGCCTGTAGAGGTAAGGTTACCTATAGTTGGATCTTCCTAAATCCCACAAAAGCGGGACCCAAACTAGGAGGTAGTATTGTTTTTGTATTTTTTCTTAAATTCAAAATGTCATAATAATAAGAATTTAATGTGATCTTTTACTCCTAAAATTTAAAAGTCAAAAATAGTTTTACAATTAGATTTAGTTTACAACAAATAGCTTTGAGAGGTCAAAAATAACTTCAGTATAAATTGATATAAAACAATAAAAGTATTGTTGTTATAATAAAGGCTTTATGTACTCCTTTACTCGTGCAATTTGATAAATCAAAAATGGTTTTATGATTAAATTTAGTTTGCAAATAGTACTAACTATAGATTAATATAATCATTTTACTTATATAGTTTTAGAAGTAAAAAATGGGTTTACCATATATATATAATGAAGTAAAACAATAAAAGTATTAATCTTTTATGCAATTATTTCGACAATTATAAACATTTGTCGACAAACAATAAAATAAAAAAACTAATAATAATTTAGTGTACCTTTTAAAAATTATCTGCAAATCAATATACTCACTTTAACGATAATCAACTTAATTTGGCTATGCAAAATGTATACTGTAAGACAATGCAATCACTGATGTACCCATGGGGAGCAAGAAGGGTGATCAAGTTCAAAGGCAATCCAACCCCAAGGGAGTCCAAGAGGCCATCCAAGTCGTGAGGAAACTCAAAGAAGATCAATGCCATTGCCCAGCAGTTCTAGACAGCAAGTGCAGCAAATTGGTGTCCCTAATCACCTAGCTTACAGGTGGTTTAAGTCCATTTATTACCTTAGGTTTTAAGTTTAGGAAGTTAGCTTTCCAATAAAGCAAATTTCAAGTCATTTGAACTTTATTTGCCCATCGAACTCAGCCCTTGAAGTCAAGCTATGCAAATTGTCCAAAACAGCCATTTCATTACCCAGTTTTGAAGCTCCATTTTCTCTATCATTAGATGAACTTTGGAACTATCAAATCCACTTTTTGAAATCCTTTTGGAGTGTACTGAAAGGCCAGCAAAAGAGTTTGAAGTCAAATCCTTGGTTGGGGTTTCAAAAGCAAGCAAGTTCCCAAGAGATGCAGTCTGATGGCAGCAGATATATCCTTGCCTTGTTCAGGGTGGCTGGGAATTTGAAGCTGCAAGAGGCCTTGTTAGAAACTAGACTCTTAGAGCTTTCTCCCAGATTTGGAATGAACCCATATGGGCAAGTATTTTGGAAGTTATGCTCATTGGAAGTTGATGCTGCAGTTCTGAAAAGTACTGGCAGTTTTTTACTTTTGCTTTTATACTTGTTGCTTTTTGGCCCCCCTTCCCCCTTTCCATTTGGCCAGTTGTTGGCCTTGTTTTTCATGGGTTTTTGCTAATTGTTAAGGCCTATAAATGTGGGAAGAACCTCAGCATGTAAGCAACTTTGAATGAATACATTTGGGTTGAGTTTTAAACTCCCTTGTTTCTCCTTTTACTCTTGCTTATCACTAGCCTAGCTCACTAGTGTGGTGTCCAAGAGTCCTTAAAGATCAATTGAGTGGTGATATCTTATCTCACTTGATCCTTAAGGAGAGCTCTAAGTGAACTTGGTGGTGATATCTTATCCAAGTAAGCTTAGTTTATCTTCTTGCTTCTTTGTTGCTTGCAAACTCCTTCTTCTTCTCTCTTCCTTTTACTTCACTACTTGAGATCCCTTCTTTGATCTTCATTTGAAGATCTTAGGAGTGCATCAATCACTGTTTATAAAAATATCATTTCCTTATTGATAACTTGGAAATTCAAGTAACTCTTGAGTACAAAGTGTTTGCGCTTAATTCTTTTATAATGACCCCAATCAAGAGGAAAATTTAGATAAATGAAAAAATAATATCTATTAAAAAATAAAAGTGATTCTAATGCTAATACAAAATTTTGATGAGCAAGATTTTTTACCATATATTATAATTTCATAAATTATTTGTGCATATATTTTAGGTAATACACATACATGAATCACATCACCAAATCAAAAGTCATAAACTCATTCTTTTATTTAAAACAACTACATATAGATTACAGGTTCATTTTCATGTTACTATTTTCTTAGAATTTATGTAGAATCTGATATTTAACTCATGAACCAATAATATTTAAAATATTATATTTAAATGAGTTAATTAACATAATTTCACTGATATTTATTTTAAAATTTAATACTTGTTTGAATCATTTTTGTGTATTATAGTATAATTCAGATGTTAGTAATAATAAATTATTTTAATTTCATTATTATTAAATAAACATTAATAAAAACTCGTGCCAAGCGCGAGATTCATCCTAGTAATTAAATGAAAAGACCAAGCATTAAACTAACAATTAACCTTTAAACATTAAAGCTAAAACATATAGAAAATTGTAGAAGCAATATAAAAAGACTAGGCTTTATTTAGTAATAGTTCAACTCCTTTGATGATTCATCTTCCACCATTAAATGTATGCTCATGTTTGGACTTTCCAAGTGAGGATGACTTGGAAAGGCATGGATGCCTTGAATTGAAGCTCAAGAGTAGATGAATCTCGTGGAGAATTGGTGGAGGAAATCAATAGTTGAGTCATGCCCCTTAGACTACTGTCATGAGCAGTTTCAAGGTCACAACTAAAGTCTTTGCCAGACTGCTGACTTTGACCTAGCACTAACTTTGGACTGGCTTTGAATTGGTGATGGGGAAGTTCCTGCTCCAGTTGCATAGCCCTTTTTTATGGGGTTCCAGTAATGGTAAGCATAAACTTCACTGGAAAGCAGGTAAGTGTTATGCAAGCCTAATTGTCAAGGACGTATGGGCTTTCATAATCTTCATGTTTTTAATGATGAATGCCTAGCTTGCTAAGTAAAAACCAAGAATACTACAAAACCTAAGTCCTCTTCTCAATTATGTTCTATGAGCAAAACACCTTGCTAAGGGTAATTTTTGGAGCTCTTTTCTTTGATTTGCCCCAAGCTTGTCATGGTGTGGGATCTAGGCATCAAAGACCCTTCTCAAAGAGGGCTTAGTATGAAGGGTTGGCAATGGACGTGATATCAACATTTGGTCAAATGCTTGGCTTGTGGATGGTGAGGGCATATTTACAATGCCTACTATACTGAGGGATACGGGATAAGAAAATATCTTCAATCAGCTTGCAAATTGATTAGGACTTGGCCAGCTTGAGAATGGACTTGGTTGATTCTCTCTTTAACAACCATGCCAAGAAAATTATCTGTTATTCCGTATGAGTTTGAGATGATCTCCTGATTGTCAGGTATGGTGTTTTTCTGACAAAGGCCTTTATACTGTGAAGTCGGCTTACTTGTTGGGATCTTACATAAATTTTGATGAGTTTGAAAAAATCTAGCCTATTATTTGGAGCATTAATGTGATACCAAAAGCAAAGCATTACTTGTGGAAATAGAGTGCCAATATCTTACCCACATAGTCGTCGTTGCTCATTTACCGCCACTTAGCTGGAGAATGCTCTCATTGTTGAGCTAATTTAGAAGACCTTTGGCATGCAATATTTGAATCCATTACTATTAGGGACCTTTGAGTGGGTTAGATGCAAAATTTATGCAGTTAAGAATGATGTTTCCTCACCTGGTTCATTGCTTAAAGCATGGTCCAAGAAGTTGGATCAAGATACTCTTTTGCTTTGCCTACCCTTTGGATGGTATGCTTGGTGTAGTAGAAATGAATTTGTCTTCCGTGAGAAAAAAATACGTCGGTGCATTTGATCCAAGAAAGGGCCAAGAGATGTTCAAAGATATAAAGTGTAATGCTCCCAAATTAAGCATGTTCCACTGTATGCATTCTCCTTAATAAATTCATGAATTAGGACTAATAAACTCGATGGTAGGTGCGTTACCGCCATCTAAAAGGGCAAGGCTTGAAGTATGTATACTAGAAATAACATAGTTAGGCACAGCTTCAACCACACACATTTATACATTATCAAACCATATATAATCAATTGTTAATCCCAAATATGGTTTATACACCATAGTAAAATAATTCACCTCATAATCTACACCGCCATCCACTAAAGATTTCAAAATATGACTCCAAAATATGCATGTACTATATCATTGATTTTGGATTCCCATGCTGAACTTATTTTCTTCAGCTGGTTTGCTAGCATGAGGGCGATTTATTGACATTTTTCTAAAATAAATCATGGAAAACATTCCGAAATGTGAGCCCATACTCAGTACATGCATTCCTGTATTGTTAAATGATTTCTTCATAAATTGGTTGGGCGTCCGCTGTGCAATTCATTTTAAATTAAAACAATGAATGAGATGAATGTAAACTGCAATTACTAGTTATTATCTGATAGTGAACCCCCTTGATATTGTTATGATCTATGGATAGGTGTACACCTGCCAAGCCAATCGGGGGACCTGGCCTGAAGCCGCATGGATAACTGAAGGGTAATACCCTGTAACTGATAACTAATAGGGTCACTAATTATATGATAAATCACTAATTAAACTAATTCATTGATTTACTTACCAAAACATTATAATTTTGATAAATACGTACTGATTTCTAAAGATAAAGGCAATGAGCGTACCTCAAGTCTTTAAAATGCAATGTCACTTGATAATACTTATGCACAATAGAAAATGATTGATTAGGCCCCGTTTCTGCTTAAGAAATATAGTTATAGGTAAATGCAGTTAGTAAACAACTTTCACTCCCATAATTTGTAACTTTCACTCCCGTTTCTTCCTTCATATTACCATTTGAAGGTCTACTTTAGAAAATCCATATCTTTCACCTCCGAACTCCAATTGAGGTATAAAACCCCAATATGAAAAGCTTAGGAAGTCCTAAAATATTTCATTCATAGTAAAAACCCAATTACCAAACAGGGCCCCTAAAATTGAGCTAAAACACAACTGTACATAGCTTGAATTTATCCTGCGCAGTCTTAACAAAATAGTCATAACTTTTTCCACATAATTCGGAATGAAGTGATTCAAAAGGCATTTGAAATATAACTCATGGATCTATCCACCCATCAAAAATTATAATTTTATGATGGGCCAAACAGTATCAATTTAATCGCAAAGTGACCTCTGTTTCAGGTCTGTTCACAGCTCTACTGTTCTTGTTTTTCCCTTTCTTTGCACATAGTTCCCCATCTAAAATCACTCCTTAAAATTATTTAACGAAGCCTTGTTCTTATCATCACTTTACAAAGGCACATTACTCAAATTTACTCCATAATCATCTATACCAAATTTTCAATTCTTCACTTTTTCAAAATCACTCAAAACAGATCCATAAGCTTACTTATTTGCATAAATGAGCAAAATGACCTTTTATAATCAATTGGGAAAATTTCAATAATCCAACCCTTTATACAAAATCATCTCAAGTGATTTTCTAAGTTAAACAACGCATCCAAGATTCATTTCTTTATCCAATTATACATAAATAATATACTTGATGCTACAACTAAATCAATCCATGCTTGATCACCAAAACTCTAACTTATGACCAACTTATTCTTGTATTTAAACTCATCCAAACTCAACATAAACATCATGATATCCATTACTAGTGCCAAAGATTACAAAATCAAATACAAAACAATCCAAATCCATCACTTCAAACTTCAGCTTGCATAATCATGAGCAACCTCAACCCTTGCATACTTTCAAGTTTAACCAACAATTAAAACACTAAAATAACACTTGTTTATATCAATATAATATGATCCATAATCAAATCTAATATAAAACCAAGAATTAAACATAGTTGGATTAAGGTTTTTACCTCACTTACAAGTTTGAAGGAGAGAGATGAAAGTGGTTGAGGATGGGGGGAAGAAATGTGTGGAGGAGAGTAAGAGGAAAGCTAATACTTATCTTGGTGGAAAATGATTTTGATGCTATCCTAATACTTGGATGATATTTATGCATAAAAAAAGACTTTACAGTAATTTCGATTAGATATACATAATGATAATCTGCTAAATCAAGTGCATAAACTTTTGGTCATTATTAGCTTGACTTTTGTTGATAAGTTTGGCTAATTTACCCACTCAAAAAGTTGCTTTTTGCTGACGGTAATTAGGCATAATGATGGTAATCAACTTAATTTAATTGCACCAAAATTTTCGGACCACAATTTGAGCCTAAAATGAATCGGGCTGCAATTTGGGTCCAAATGAATTGGGCCAAACTTAATGAATTTGGGTCCAAATTTTTTTATTGTTTAAAATTAAATTTTTGTGATATTATGAAAAGTAATTTATCACCTAATTATATTTACCAGGGCCTAATATCGAATCACCCGAAATTACTACCGTAAATGAAACTCGAATTGCAAAGTGAGCCCAAAATGAATTCTCCCAATCAGGATGATTAAATGAGATAAATAAATATGAAAAATTAATAGCATGACTTAAATAAATAAATAAATAAATATGATTTAGGGTTGGGCAATTACATAAAGGCTCAACAAGAATGAAAAATGCTACTTTTTCTATCATTGGAAAACCCGTACTCAATGGAGTCCTCAAATTCAATGTTGATACTATGATGAATCAAGATGGATGTATTCTGGCAGATGATAAAGGAGCGGTAGTCTTCGCAGCAGCCAATGGGCTTCAAGCAGCATGGTTAATAAACATTACATAAACACAGGAAACTCTTTTTGATGTCCAGCTAGCATATAGGTTTAGCTTCCAGAAGGTCACCACTGGGTCAGATTGTTTGTCACTCATTTAAAGAACAAACAAGCCCATTTAGTATCTTAGTGATTTCGACTTAATTCTTGATGAATTGCCTTTTGCTGGTGGTAATTTTTTTAAAATTTATTATTTGGTTGCATGTCAAAAAGAGATGGGAACCTTGCCCATAATCTTCCTATAGTCTTTCCTTCGAGGGTTGAGTAGGTTTGGCAAGGGGTATACCCATCGTCAATCCTTAGTTATGTACTCATGGATGGGTATTTTATCAATAAATTGAGTCCCTGCTTTCCCTCAAAAAAATGACATACATAGAAATATACGTAAAATTTATTGTTGAAAATTGAAATGAAAATATCATGTCAAAAATCCACAATTTAACAAATAACTGAATATCATATAACATATATATAATACAAAACTGAATGGGTTGAATGGGTTAATGGTATTTTGATAAGTGGCGAATTCCTATTGGTTATCTTACATTTATGTCAATACTATGTGATTATGCTTTATTTGATTAATTTAATCATCATCGATTTTGTTACCAATATTTAAGTATCAATATTATATTATTATTTTTTATTCAATTGTTCTACCGGTTACGAATTTATAAATTGATTGGTTTAATATTTCGATTGTCATAATTCATTATCCAAATTTCCAGCCTATGATTGGTAACTAAAGTGATGCTACAAATTTCCAACGTCTGATTTTTTCTCTATCTACAAATACATCAAAGTTTAGTATATTTTAATCATGTATCATTAATATATAATAAAAGTTTCATATTAATGTTCCTAACTAAACTGATGCTTGGTCAAAATGATCTTATGAAGCCATAAAATGCCAATAACATTTAGTATACCATGACTTTTGAAATACATCCATAAATTTTAAGTACGTCTAAATATATTTTGGTGTTCTTGAAATTAATTATTTTAAGTACCTATATGTCAATTGATTATGGGCCACAATTAATTAATTATTAGTACATTAAACTATATTATTATATTTATTCTCCCCAAAATTTAATAGACACATAGTTCAAATATCCAAAACTAAATACTATGACATAAACAGCGAAACTGTACTATCATTCATGGAATAATATTGTTAGAATTAAAATACATATTCGTATGGTCCGCAAAACACCCATTATGCGCTACTATTTGCAAGATTTAGATATTGGTCCCTACCTTCTTTTTAATCTCATTCTTTATTCATTCTTGAACTCTGAAAGAAATATTTTGTGTGTATTGACTAATACCTTTGCTAATGAGGTGAGACTATTTTCTTTCTTGCGAAGACATGAAAGTTTAAAATATTTTAGTGAGGCGTAATATTAACTTTAATACATTTGAATGTTGCTAACTACCATGATGCTACAAATTCTTAACATTGAGTTATAAGATTTTAAGTACATATATGGCTTACTAAATAGATAACAACAACAACAACAATAATAACCAAATAAAATAAAAATAATAACAATAATATCTTCTATATAAACAAATTATTCACAATAAGATTTTTATAAACAAAAAAGTGGATAGTAAAAATATAACTGAATTATTTAACTCAAGGTGTACAAGTGTATACAATAATAAATTCATATGTAATATACAATTCAAAACATTTAAAGCTTTAAAAATGTGTTAAAAATGTACAACCACAAAATAACTATATAAAAAATAATAAACCATTACAATAAATATCTAATTCATAATCTATAATTACATCTTAAATATTGATGTGAATCAAAACGAATTAGCTAATAATCAAAATCTCAAATGAAGTATTACATATGCCCGTGTGAAGCAAGGAATGTACACTAGTTCAGATGAGAAATTCGAATATTGATGAATTACTTGAATTATGTTGATGTCATCTAAATAGTATAATATTGGAGGAGGTTAGGATTTCCTTTGGGAACTTTTCCCAAACTTTCTTCACAATTTTATGAGGAAAATTTTATCACTTGTTTCTAACAATTTTTTTATCTAATTTTTCTCTGTATTTTTTTCTTTATGATTTTCTCTAAACCAAATACAAGAAAAAAAGTGACTTTTCAAAATTTTTTTCTTTCCATCAAATTTTCCAAGGTCAAAACAGAACCTTAGTGTTTTCTACATAGGGAATTTTATAGGTGCTAAACTAGTGACCATTAAAAAGAGGCAAAAATCTAGAATTAATTGGACCTTTTTTTAACAAAAACAGTGTTGATTTTAGAAAGAAATCAAAATAGGGTAAATTAGAGTTGGATAATAGATTGACACATATATCTTTAGCGTATATTTTTTTGACTTATGAAAAGACACATTAGTACTTATTACTTAAACACATTGAATCATATTAAAACAGGCTGAAACATATTGGATCGTGCTGAAACATACTAAATCATGTCAACATACTAAATGTTTGAAGAATATATAACTAAAATAAGTACTTAACAATGCTAAATTGTGCTGAATTGCTAAATGATGCTAAGGCCTTGTTCTTTTCGTTGGGAAATTGCACGTGTGGAATAGGCGGGACTGGGAAGGAGTGGGTAGGAGTGGTTTGTTATATGAGGGAATAGGAAGGAGTTGAATAAAGTAGGGGAATTGAATGAAGTAGGAGAGTTGATGTAAGTTACGCATTTTGTTTTTTAATGTAATCTTTAATTCGTGATAGTAATTACCAATGACAAAATTTTTTGTAGACCGAGAAAAATATTTTTCTGTGCTGACTCGGGTACGAAATATTGTTTCGTGGGCATTGTTAGCCCAAAAAAACTGTAACTTTCGTTATTTGTAAAATAAATTGCGGATGTATTTTTTCCATATATTAACCAAATATGAACAACGAAAAAAAAAAAACATACATTCAAGCCTTATTCTTTTCGTTGGTAAATCTAAATTTATCAACCTCAACTAACTTTAGCTCATATCAACCTACTTCGCGAATTCCAATAAAAAAAAATCAACTTCAACCCACTTCAATCAACTTCAACTCACTTTAATTCAATTCAACCAACTTCAACCCATCTCTCACTACTTTAATCAATTTGTACCCATCATACAAAAAAAATTCAACCCATTTCAACCAACTTCTATCCACTTCAACCTATTTCAACCCACTTCACAAATTTTAATAAAAAAATATCAACTTCAACCCACTTCTTACTATTTTAACCAACTTCTACCAATCCCACAAAAAACAATTTCACTTCACTAACTTCAATAAAAAAGTACCAACTTTAACCAACTTCAACCCACTTCAATCCGCTTCAACCTACTTCCCACTATTTTAACCAACTTCTACTCATCATACCCAAAAAAAAAAAAAACCTCAATTAACTTCAATCAACTTCAATCCACTTCAATCCACTTCAACCAACTCCAACTCACTTCAACGTATTTCAACTAAAAAAATATCAACTTCAATCCACTTCTACCAATCTCAACCAAGTTCAACTAATTACCAACTCATATTTTCCAACGAAAAGAGCAGATCCTCAATACATGAAAAACAATCATCTGCAATTTGTGTGAAGAACTTCTAATATTTTGTCACTAACGCACACGGAAAAAAATATCTGCTCAAAATACACGCATAGTATATCTGCATTTCTTATCATGAATTACAAACAATGCCAAAAAAATTTATACATTCCTTTATTATGTTAGAAAAAAACATCTATAATTTCTGTCATGAATTATGACAAACGATAAATAAATTTGTTACACATACAGCAACAAATATCCATGCTTTGGTGACTTATAACAAATATTTTGTAACCAACGTAAAAAATTTTAAAAAATTTAAGGATCTCTTCCATATAAAGAATCAAACCCAAAATATCTACCAGCCAATAACTAACATTTGCTTAACAATGCAGAAAAAAAAATTATTTCTTCAATGTATATAACAAAAATTATGTCATCTATAATTTTCGGCACGACTAATAAATATTTCCATAAATCTGAAAAATAAATAAAACTTTTTATAATTGTTATCAGACTATTCGTACACACAATTACATGAATTATAAACGTTTTCAAGATATAAAAAACAGTAATTATATGTAGGAGTGGGAAGGAGTGGGTAAGAGTGGGTGGGAGTAGGAAGGAGTCATATTTTTTTAAAGTGTGGGAAGATGTGAGAAGAGGGGGGAAGAAGTGGGATGGGACCATTAAACCACGAAAAGAACAGGGCCTACATTATGTTGATTGTGCTAAAAGTTGTTTAATGCTGATGATAAGTACTTATAATAAGTCAAAAAGAATATGTTCTTAATGATACCTCATACTTGGATTAATTAGAATATTGTTTGGGAAGCTGCATTATTTACCAAGCAGTAATCCAAGCTTGCAGATGCCTAAAAGTGACATCTTATTTTAACTGTCCAATGACAAAAATTATACCCCAACTTGTGTACTAGGGAGCCCAGTAAAGTAATTGTTGAATTCGAGTCCAAAAGGCAAATTGAGTCCATATAGGCCCAAATTGATAGTGTTCAGCATTAAGTTGAGATTCACTCTAGAGAGTATCACATAATTGAGCTTAGTTATGCATATTTTTCATCGAATGAGCTTTCTAATGACATACTATGCACCAAAATCCAAGAAGCAATAGAAAAGATATAAGTCGAATATTGGGGTTTGTTCACTATTTTGCTTATATCTTGTATCACAGTTATCTAAAAATTGTGAAATTATTTTTATTAGAAACTAAACTCAATAAGCTTTCAAGGAAAAAAGAACTACTCAAAAAAGAGGTCGGATGTGAAAGTTATGACCAAAACAAATTAGGCTATTTACGATCGAGCTCAGGGACCCGGTCGCGTTCTTGCTTGCAAGAACCGAATCATGGCTGGAACGCTGGTCGGGCTTACTTTCTCTGAGTCCTTTTATGTCTTAACAGGGTTAATTGACCAGAATTATAGGTTGATTAGTTTACCAAGACTAATTAGTCAGAATCCTAACTGAATTAGTGTACCTGATTAGATTAATCTTAATAAGACTAGAATTAGGTCCCTTTTCTATAAACCAATTCGAACTATCTCCTCAAATAAGGGGCTACCCCTAGGGTTTGAGGGAGTAAAAAAATGGCATGAGTCAATTGGCATGAGCTGATTGGCTTCAGATGAGTTAATTGGCATCAGTAAACTTTTTATCAAAAATTTTGGAGAGAAATACTGCACACATTAGAGGTACCAAGAGAGAGATAATTGGGTCACCCATTAAAAAGTGTCACTCTGCTAGGTTCCTAGGTGAATCTGGTGGGTTATCTTGAGGGAAAGAACTCTATCTTTCTAGTCTTCTACTCTATTTCTCTTTTATGATTTTTGATTCAAAATTACCAAAGATGTAATCCTTGATAGTTCTCTGTCCGCTATAACTCATTTACTTTGCTTTTGTTTGTATTGGACTAAAGTTGGCACCTTTGGCACGATTTTTTATGATTTATACTAATATGTTTCATGAATGTACGTTAGTATAATTAAGTCTTAATTTTCTATATTAATTAGTAGAGACCATCAGTGATGATGGACGGTGATGAAATACATCCCATTACATCACCGTAACATCCCAATCTAGAGCCTCGGTTCAAGACCAAGGAACTAGGATGGTCCCCACACCTGGGGTCTTGGGGGCCTTTCTAAAACCCTTTTGAATCAATATTAATTTGTCTTTTCGGTGTCCCTTCAGTTGTCCCTATTGGTATGATTTGCTTTAAAGGGTAATATGGTTTATAAGTTTTCCTAAAACTCACTGACAACTCTGTTAGTTAAATTTTAATACTTTTTTCTTTGCTATTTCATCTGCTATCTACTTCTGCATTGCTGAACTTGGGGACAGATTCGGATCTTGGTAGTGAAATTTGTCTGCACTAGAATATGGGTTTAGAGCTGGCGTAGAAACTGGATTAGACTTGTACCTATATTCGGGGTGAAGTTGAAGATAGTAACAAGGCCCGAGCCAGGAAACTGGACTTGGCATTGCCCAGGGAACTCGGGCGGGTTCCTTGCTCGTGGCCAAGGCTAATTTTCCCGAGCTGCTATAGCCCAACTTATCGTTTTGGTTTAAAAAAGCTAAATAAAAAAAACTAAATCTGTCTAAAAATAATAAAGTACATAGCAAACAAATATGACCATTCATAGGGGATAGCACCCCCGACGAGGTGGATCCTTACAGTGGTGACTCCACTAGAGAAGTTTTTCTAAGAACTTCAATATGGAAAATTATCTTAATTGTACTTGTATTAGGCATACATGCATTATAAAATGCTGCCTATCGAGGACCAATAGCATATCTATGCCAAACCCTAATTCTACCCTTCGGAAAAGTAACTGGTCACTCTGTGGGTCCATTTAAACTTTTAACTTAGCAAGTAGTTGTGTTACCCACTTATGACACACTTTCCCAATCTCCACTATTCGGGAAAGCAACCGAAATGTTCTAATCTTGCCCTGCATCCCATGGGTTGCGTATAAAGCATTTGGGTTGTGAGAGAACTATTTTAAACTTTACCTGAAACACTTGTAACATAGAACTCTTATCTAGATTGGAACTCATATGTTTGATTGGAATGAAATGCGTCTCTGAATGATTTAAGCTCTTTAGCCCAAAAGATTATGCATTGATACTGTGAGTCTTAGGACAGCTCAGATTAGGAAAAATCAAGTCCAGGAACTGGATTAGGAATCAAAGTGGCTTTTAGGCCAATTAAGTCCTAAAAGGACTCTTGATCCAGCATCCAAAATGGTTCTAATACTAGTTTAGAGTGTCTGCTGTAAGAAAAAAAAGGAGGTTCTCGTCAGGATTGTTAAAAAAAAAAAGTGATTTGGCAGTTTAAGTCTATTAAGCTCGGTAGAACTTGGCTGGTATCCATCTGGGTTCAACAGTAGAATTTGTTAAGGCTACATACATAAAGGTTTGGGGAAGAGTCAGAATATAAAAGGGATAAGTTTTGGGCCTAGTTAGAGCCAGATCGGGATCCAATTAGGAGGTCAGGTCAAATGCACCTCCCTTTAGGGTTTGCATTCATGGCATGAAGCAGTATTCTTGGCTCATAGTATTAGAATTAGGTTCATAAATCAGTAAAGTTCATTTAGGATCTCAGTACATCAGTTGTATGGTACTTGAGGGCAAAGAGTCATTCATCATTAGGCCTTATCATGCATAATCCATGAGCCCATCTAGGCCCAAAGTGCATAATATTGCCCATTAGACCTGCAGACCACTAGTCCATTCTAGGTTGCATCTAATAGTATATCATATTCATAATGCATAATTCTAATCAACACCTAGATATCTTACCCATGTATAAGTTCATTATCCCCACATCATACTCCCTAGATCTAGGATCCCTATATGAGTCCACCTAAACCCACCCATGTGCCAAAACTAGCCCATTCTAGGCAAATCGAGTCATAGCCATTCTTAGGTCAGTATAGGCTTGTGATTCACCTAAGACAGACTTTAGTCCAGCTTAGGTTCATAAGTCAGCTCTTTAAGCTAAGCTTAAGACCTAATCAAGGGTCAGGCCTGATTTCAGCCTAAAAACCAACATTTCAACTCTATGACAACCTAAACATTCAAGCCTATCAACCTATGTCTCCTTCTCTTCAAATTGCAAGTCATTGACAATTTCCTTCAGTCCATATTCAGCATGGTTAGCTAATCATAACATTCCACCTCTCTATACCGCCACCTTATTACTTAGGATAAGGAAGACTAAGAAGATATAACAAGTGGAGTTCAAAGACTGGGGCAATTGTATCTTGGGAAAAGTCTAAGAGAATTTCATCAGTTAGGTCAAAGTCAAAATCCAAGTTAAAGTCCAATACTTCATCAATCCCGATGGCAGGAGGCAATAAATTGGCTCAACTCGTGAAGATGATAAAAAAAATGCAAATTAGGCTGGAGGAGAGTGAGAAGAAGTTGAAACTAGGGCCATTACGCCCCAAACCCATATTAGGGACACACCTATCAAAGCCACTAACACTTGGAAGGGCAACTATTAGAATAAGGATAAGAAGGACAACGACTTCACAAGTAAATAGGTGCAAGCTCTAGACCGCTACAACAAATACAACCCTATTGGCACTGTGTATACTCAAGCACTAGAACGCATGCTTTCTAAAGGAATGATCAACCTCTCATCAGTCAAGCCAGAAACGGAAAATACATGAAAGCCTAAAACTGAAACCTGAACAAGTACTACAAATATCACAAAGCAAGGGGCCATGATACTGAGGACTATCAGGGCTTCAAGAACAAGTTAGAAAGCATGCTAAAGTCCGGGGTGCTTCCTCTGCCCAAAGCTACTCAAAACACTCAAAAATGACTGTAACCTAGTTGTCCACATGATAGCATCCCAGCCATTTCAAACCATCAAAGAAAAGAGGGGGACTCATCCACCTACGTAGCAAGGATAGATAGGTCCAAGTCTAAGGTCCATGTACCCTTGTATATCTATAAACCATGAGGCAACTATGAAGAAAAGCATCCACACAAGAGGCCTTGACTTCTGCCTGGCTCATATTCGTGTGTTAAGTCTTAGAGTCATTCACTTTCTTTTCCTTCATAAATCTAAGTCTTGTGTAACCTTGATTTATCAACAAAATCATCTCCTCTATTAGTTTTTACATGTTCTCATATTCTTTTTTATGGAATGCTTCCATCCTATGATGAATCCAGGATTGAAAAAAAGAGGAAAAAAAGAAAAGAAAAAAAGAGGGGCTAGCTTGAAAACCTTACAAGGCAAGCTAAGCAAAAAGAGAGGGAATGAAATAAAAAAGAGACTAAGGATATTAATATATGTGCATATATATATATATATATATATATATATATATATATATATATATATATATATATATATATATATATATATATATATATATATATATATATATATATATATATATATATATATATATATATATATATATATATATATTATACACACACACACATACAT
>JAKOGI010000800.1:242500-407911 GCA_029747015.1 Carnegiea gigantea | reverse complement strand
ATATATATATATATATATATATGTATATATACGTATATATATGTACATATATACGTATATATATGTACATATATACGTGTATATATATATATATATATATATATATGTGTGTGTGTGTGTGTGTGTGTGTGTTTATATATATATACATATATGTGTGTGTGTTTGTGTTATATATACATATATGTCTATATGTCTATATATAGTGGAAGGTTTAAGTGAGCATTCTCCTTTAGATAAGCACCAAGTACTAGGCAAGCACCTCAAATCCTGACCATCCAGTTTTGATCTAATAGCTTCAACTGAATAGGTGCCTTTATCACTTAAAAAAAGATAAAACGAATCAGATGGGAGGAGACTTTGTAAATTTCATGATATTTTGGATCAACACCTCTCTCACTTTAAAACGAATCAGATGGGAGGAGACTTTGTAAATTTCATGATATTTTGGATCAACACCTCTCTCACTTTCTCTCTTTATCCCCTCGCTCTCGCTCCCTCACTCCCTCTCTTCCCCATCTATCGGAAACAACCCATCCACCGACGGCCAACCAAGAAGCCGTTGTAGGCTGACTCTGCACCTTCAGATATGTCGCCAACCATGAAGTTGAACCACCATGCGAACTCAGTCTCATGGTAACCTCCTGTCCACCGGCTGATGCCCGTCGACTTTCTCGGTCAAACCACCGACTTCCTCAGCCCAATTGGACGGCATCATTAGAATCCTCCTGTGAATCTTAAGCCTAGTCCCTTTTGTTCCCAATTTTCCCAATTTTCAACTATGATCTGGTGGGCTTGCATATGTGAATGAAGGGACAGAGCCTAGATAGAGTTGATTGGGCTATGTTGTCATCGCGCTAGTGGTCTTAACACAAAGTCTGTTGAAATTGGTGTCATAAAAATGTGCCTATTTCTCATATTTCTATTCTGTTTGTGGGTTATTGAGTCATGCAAGTATGTTGAGTTTAGAGCGATTTGTAGAGCAGCAATTGAAATAAGGGGTTTTTTTTGGGGGGGGGGGTTTGACACATGAATTGTGAAATGGGGTTTGTGAGGATAACAGAATCTGGAATGAATTAAGCACTAAATCAGTAAAATGGGGGTCTAATAATATGAACTGTGAATTGGGGTCTGACAATTAAATCTTGTATCTATTAAACTAAGGGCTAAATTAGTGCAGTGACACATGATTCATTTATTGGTCAAGCTCATTTATTAGAATGTGCCATTTTTCTATCACTTCGTCAAATGGCAGATGCAGGAGCACACGTACAAAAGCAATAAAAAAGACTCAGATTGGAAAGGTGGATAAAGAAGTTGGTAAGCACTTCTAATGCTGACCTTTAGTTTTTTATCCAATGCAGAAGCTTAGTGTTTGGTAGAATAAACGTTGACTTAGAAAGAAAGTTGAAATCTTTCCTTCATTTGTGTTGGATTTTTATAGAAATTCCTTTTGTTGATTGCTCCCTTGCTGTAACTACAAGGATGCTACTCTGAAACTGAGTGGATAGATACGAGCTATGGATTCCTCTCTAAAATCCTCTGGTTTACTTAAATTAACCAAATTAAAATCTGGGAGTACTAAACGTTTCTAATCTCAAACACGTGGCTATTACTTTGCTAAATGAGTTGTGTAAGTTTAGCTTGAATACATTTTGCCCTGCTACTTAATTTACCAGTCTTTCGTTGCCTGCTCCTTTTGTGCTTTGGGGCAAAAACAAAATGCATTTTATGACACTTAATGCTATATAATTGTGTTAGCTGGCAGATTTGTACAATTTAATTGTACAAATTTCTTAATGATATGCCTATTAGCTCAAAGATAGAGTAACGTGTGATATCACACAATGATGTGGGTTCAAGTCCCACATAGGCTTTTTTTCACTCAACTATTAGAATGTTAATTGGCACTTTGGATTACGGGAGCTCACTCATGATCATTGGTTAATATTATTTGTCGGTACATCAAGTTCGTGATCCACAACTTTGTCCACTTTACTGCGTGCTGCTCTGTCAGCTAAGAACAAGTGATGTACTTCTCTAAACTCACCTGAATCAATGTACTCCGCCCTTCTTTCCAATCTTCCCTTCTCCAAGTCAGATTCTTGGCGCCTTTTTAAATTTTCTTGCCGTTCATGATCACTACAATTTTTTTCTGGCTGGTAATAGTTTTTCTCTGGTTGTTGCTTGAATTAGATGTGAGCTCTTGTATGTTCAATGCTTGGTAAGTGCAATTGCAGGTTTGAGGCCTGGCAACTGCGTACATTTCTTGGGAGCTCTGTTCGAGTCTAATATGAAAAATCAAGAAGCTTATTTGGACTGACCTGAGTTTTCATGTTCGGTAGTCATAATATTTCAAACCACTTCCTTCACTTGGGTTTTCTTGTTTTCCCTCAAAGGTGTTGGACATTAAACTCGATTAAAGTCTATGTAGGATTCAAACCCACACCTTTCGTACCAGTGCACATTTGCCCTATCGTTTGAGGTAAGAAGCCATAGATTCTTAGCGATGGTTATCAAAAATAAAATACTTATTGCCAAATAGAGCGCTCAATATAGGCCACCAAGAATGATAACCGCGATATCTACTCTCGTAGAACAATACTGCAGAAACTTAAACAATAGTTTTATATCTGTAATAAGAAGACAAAGTCAACCTAGCTAGTTACTGAAGTATAACTGAAGATGACTGACAATAGCTATAGATTCCAATACCTGCAAATGGCCTGACATCCTCAACCATTTCATCTTGTAGCCAATCCAACTCAGGTTTGCTATTCTCCCGCATCAATTTAAAACTCCATAAACTAATTGTCAAGTACCCACACGGTATTGCGCTCAAGACCAAACCTTAATTCACATTGAACAGTGAACTTCCACTAATTCCGGCATCCAAAACCTCAATTCAATTCTACTCTATTTAATTTGTTTAATACAACTAAAACCAAATTTGATCGCTTAATACAATTCTATTTATTGTCAGTTCTACAACAGCTTCAATCTTCTTCTCCCTAATTTAAGATCTAAAATTATGGACTACAACTCACAAATTTAAAGGCAATTAAATTAAGAAACCGAAAATTCCAAAACCCCAGATCTAATTTGATGTTGGAGGTGGAGGAAGAACCTGGCATTTCTGATTTCGTCGGTGGGTCTAGGCGGTGGAGGTAGGGTGGAAGTCTCGGTAGTCGGTGGCTAGGATGCAGATTTTGGCAGCTCTGGTGACTGAGGCGGTGCAACAGGAGGGGACTAAGGTGGCACAATAGGTGGAGACCGAGCCATCAGCAGGTTTGGGCGTTTCTCGGTAAAACGGTGAAAAGGAACTGGCGTTTGCACTCGGTGAGTAGAGGTCGGCGGCAACGGCTGGCGAGTAGTGGTCGGCGAGATGTGTGGGAAATGTGGAGATTCAAAGAGGAGCCAAGCCAATTTTAGAAGGAGATGCGAGGGGGAGAGACGAGCGAGAGGGAATGCGACTAGACTATCGTGAATCCCACCCTTGCCTGATATTTTTGTCTTATTTTTGTTTTAATGTTCAAAAATTAGCTTTTAATCTAAGCTCTTAAATCAAAATCTAACGACTGAGATTTGAGATGCTTACTTAAAGGAATGTGCTTGCCTATATATATATATATATATATATATATATATATATATATATATTATATATATATATATATGTGTGTGTGTGTGTGTGTGTGTTGTGTATATATATATGTGTGTGTGTTGGTGTGTATATATATATATATATAGTATATATATATATATATATATATATATATATATATATATATATATATATATATATATATATCAAGTTTATATTGAATCAATCCTCTGGCAGTGGCTTTTGAATCAATGGGTAATGTTGAGAAGGGGGGAAAAAACGAAACAGAGCCTCAGGGGATAAATGTTTCTTTGCAAAATGATTCTTGAGCTCACATCCCTGTTTCAGGAAAATTGTCCTCTATTTTGAGAAGAAGGCCATGACTACAAGGTTTTGGGACAAATTAGAAAAAAAGAATAAATAAACAATAAAATGGCAAAGGTTTTCTGCCCGACAGATGGTCAAAATAAGGGCTTGGAGGCTGGAGCTTAATTTATTGAAGCGTAATGTCAAATAAAAAGGTTGTAGGATCAAGTTGTTCTTTACATATAGAGGACATCTGTTAAAAAAAAATTGATAATAAAGACAATTTGGGGGAGGGTTTTGTTCATGGTGAGAAAGACCCCGCACACTCAAGTTTTGGTTTTACCAAATAAAATGATGATGGGTACTTGGCTATTGACTTTCAAGATGCTATTAAAATTATGCACTTTGTGACTCTTATCGAATTTGTTCAATAATTGAACTCGAGTGTTCAAATAGGAGTGAGTCAGGGAAACTTTTCATGTGTAAATTTAACCAAATTTCCAAAGGGAAATAATAACATATCAAGTATCACTAGAACTATGGTACTTGATTGCATTGATGGTATGTAGGAAGCTCGATATAAAATTTTTTGGTTCATTCTAAATTGAAAACCTCAAATGGGATCAAACAGGACCCCCTTTACAAAAGGTTAATTTTTTGAAGGTAATTACGCTTTACTTGCTCAAATGACAAAAGGCCAAGCCTCATATTACAGAAACTGACTCCTTGAAATTTTCAAGTCCACAAAATGGACAAAAAATTCTTATTTATCTTCCTTCTATTTCACAAAAAACTAAGATTACAATTCTGTGACCCTTAATTACAAATTACATAACCAAACAAATGAAAAGCTAGGCTTGTCAAAAAATAAAAATTTCTCAAACCGTATGTCCTTCAAAATGGAACAAACCCGAGCCAAATATACACCTAAGCTCACCAAATTTCCCCCTCCATAATATAAGCCTAAAAAATAATCTTGAGTTAAGAACTACGTCAATTTGATCCCACTAAAAATATGCAGGAAGCCTACCAATGAAGTCTTAACCTAGTAGTGAAGACTGAGGTACTGAGTATATTAGGTCCCAGATTTGATTTCCCCCTCTCCCATTGTATTATAATTGTATTATATTGCCCTTTGTGGTTCCTGCGGACCACAAAAAAATACGTAGCAAGCCTATGAATAAGTTTCGAGTGCAATTGAAAAGTCAAAAAAATGAAATAAAAGGACTAACCCCAAAAAGGACTAAGTTCGCAAATAAAAGATTTTGTTGTCAAATGGATAAAAAAATTTATGAAAAAATAAAATCAAAATTGGGCTATTAATCTAGTTCAAACCAATTAAATCGAAAACCAGAAAGACCACCAACATCAGGAAATGCTAAAGAATACAATGAAAAGGAAATAGTCCTATCGAGCTTAAATAACAAAGGTACTGTTCTACGCAAAGAGTCAACTAAAGGGCCTAAGAAGGATCTTTCCATCTCAATTCTTTTTCAAGTTCGTCAGGGTTCTCACAATGAGAAGGACGATTATGATGTCATCTCCCATCTTAAGCAAATCCCAGCATGCCTAAGTGCCTATGATGCTTTACAAATATCAAAGGAGCTTAGAAAGACACTTATTCATGCATTAATGGACCCTAATGACTATAAAGATCAAGTTGTAACGCCCTCAAATTAAACATGTTTCACTGTTTATATTCTCCTTAATAAATCACTCAATCGTAATCTGATAAATCCAATGATAGGGGCGTTACCACTGTTCCAAAGGACCAGCCTTTAAGTATGTGTCCTGGAATAACATAGTTAAGCATTACCTCAACCATACACATTCACATATGATCATCCATTCACAATTAAGTGTCAACCAATGTAAGGTTTATAAACCATAGTAAGATAATTCACCATGTAATCTACATCCTCATATACCGAAGAATTCAAAATACAGCTTTAAAGTATGCATATCCTGTATCACCGCTGATTCATACAGATTTTCTTACTCAACTTATTCTCTTCCGCTGCTTTGCTAGCATAAGGGCAATTCTCTGAGCATTTGCCTAAAACAAAACATGAAAAACATTTCGAACTGTGAGCCGAAGCTCAGTACATGTATTCCTGAATTGTTAAATGATCATTGAAACACTGATTGGGCCCTCTTTGCAATTCATTTTACGTTAAAACAGTGAATGAGATGAATGTAAAACTACATTGCTAATTATTATCTGATAGTGAACTCCTTGATACTGTTACGATCTATGGATAAGTGTACATCTGCCAAGCCGATCGAGGACCAGGCTTGAAACCGCGCGGGTAACTGAAGGGGGAATGCCCTATAGATGATAACTGACGGGGTTACTAATTAGCTGATAAATCACTGTGTAAGCTGATTCAATGATGTACTTACCAAAACAATGGTAACGCTGATAAATACACTCTGATTTCTAAAGATACAGGCAATGGACGTACCTGAAATCTTTAAAATGCAATTTCACTTGGTAATACGTATGCACAATGGAGAATGATAGACTAGGCCCCGATTCTGCTAAAGAAATATAATGATAGGTAAATGTAGTTAGTAAACCATATTCACTGACATAATCTGTGACTTTAATGAAAATTGATTTATTTTAAAAGACTTCTACAATTCCAATAATGCAATATAAGACAAGTTAAATCAAAATAAACTGAATCAGTTAGGGTTATTGAACTTGAAATACAATAAATTGAAGCAAAATAAACCAAATGGAAATAATTGAGATGATCATGAAAAGATTTAAATTGATATAAATGAAATATGTGTTTCTGATATTTCTGAAATGGATAATGAAAAGTGTGATGCTTTTGAAATAGATAATAAAATGGTTAATACCTCAGAAACGGATAATAGAAGGTTCAATGCCATGAGAGCTGTTGTGAGGTTTATAAAAGTTCAAATAACCTCAGTTGATTCAATAGATGCTAATTTGAGTTATTACTGAGCCCACTTCTCACATTTTATTTTCATGCTCGTTTAACTTGGTTTTCAACTCAAGTAAGCTTCTATACATAATCACACTTGTTGAACTGACTACACCTTGTAATTTTCTTGCAATACCCATAATTATATAGACACTTCTGAAAATATTTTCAAATGTCACGATTTCTATATTCACTCATGTTACTGTTTGATGGTACGCATTATAAAATTCATATCTTTCACTCTTGACCTCCAAATAAGATGTAAAACCCCAATATGAAAAGCTCATAATGTCCAATAAAACGTTTATTTAGGATATAAAGCATGATTCACATAATAAGGTCCCTAAAATTAGGATAGAATACAGACGTGTACAATTTCAGTTCAATCTACGCAGTCGTAGCAAAACGGCCATAACTTTTTCCACAGAACTCGGATTAAGGCGATTCAAATTGCATGTGAAAGCTAACTCATTGATATATCATCACATCAAAAATCACAAATTTTGAATGAGCCAATCAATACCAGTTTTTTCGTAAAATCTACTGTTCAAAACTGCTCCCAGTTTCAATGTATTCTGCGCAGTCTTCAGTAAAGTGGCCATAATTTTGTCTACACAACTCAAAATTGAGTAATTCTAAAGTCCATTGAAATCTAACTCATTGAGCTATCAACCCACCAAAAATCTTAATCTTCCCATGTCCCAAGAAATACTAGTTTATTCATGAAGTCACCCTTATTTTGGGGTCTGTTTACAGTATAACAGCCCATATTGCAATTTTTCTTGACATAAACCCCCACTAAAATCACTCTTTAGCTCATCCAAATCCACACGAACATTACCATAATCATTTATGATGATAAAGATTACCAAATCAAATACAAAATGATCCAAATCCATCACTTCAAACTTAAACTATAGCATGATCATGAAGAATCTCAACTCTCATATGCTTTTTCTGCTTAATGAACACTTAAACACTTCAAAGATAGCTCTTATTCTTATCAAAATGGAATGATCAACAATAAAAACCAACAAAGACAAGATTAAGAATCAAAAATCAGTATGATAGAGATTAGAGTTTACTCACTTGATGCTTGAAAATGGAGGTGTGAATGATGCTTGAAGGGTATGGGGATGTGGCTGGCAGCAGATGGGGGTGGCGACAGGTGGTTGTCTTGGTGTCCAGAAGGTGGTGGTTGGTGGCAGAACCACCCAACAGTAGCAGCAAATGGAAGGGGCAGCCACGGAGAGAAGAGAGAGAAGAGAGAATGGCTAGCCTTTGCTTGTGTGGAAGGAAAAAAAAAAAATGATTTGCATGCTTATCTTAAATACTTGGTTGGCATATATATTTTGTTTTTGCCTTGCTTGATTTACTTGGCTGAGAATAAGCCTCCAAAAAGTAGATTTTTGTTATTTATAATTAGGCATAAATGATGGTAATTAGCCAAATTCAATCATACCAACTTGTTAGGCTCCAAAATGGGCACAAGTGAATTGGGCTTGGAAATAAAACACTGTGTTGCGATAAAACTTTTGCATTACTCGAAATTAAAATTTTGTAATATTATGAAAAATAATTGATTCTTTTAAATCATAAATATCGAGGCTTACTATCGATTTTCCCGAAAATTTTCGGTAAATGAAACTTGAATTACAAAGTGGAGCCCCAAATGA
Organism: Carnegiea gigantea; assembly: GCA_029747015.1. Classification (NCBI taxonomy): domain Eukaryota; kingdom Viridiplantae; phylum Streptophyta; class Magnoliopsida; order Caryophyllales; family Cactaceae; genus Carnegiea; species Carnegiea gigantea. The sequence goes on along the minus strand of JAKOGI010000800.1, from coordinate 399,371 downwards.
ATTCTCCCAATCGGGATGATTAAATGAGATAAATAAATGTGAAAAAATTAATAACATGACTTAATTAAATAAATAAACATGATTTAGGGTCAGGTTATTACACAAGTTGACCCCATTGAGGTGGATAAGGCATTGTCCTCTCCTCTAAACCGGTGTGCTGCATGCATGGCTTGCATAATGTTCTCTGATGAAGACCTCCAGTCGAGGCCTAGGGATCATAATACCCCTCTATATGTCACTAGTATGATTGGGGATAAAAGGATAAATTGGATCCTACTCGATTGTGTTCTGCGATCAACCGTCTTTTGTTAAGGGTATTTAGAGTGATAGAGATAACATCAAATTCGTTGTCCCCGACTTTTCTCACAATACAAGGATTTAATCAGATGGGGAAAAAAGCTTTATGCACTATTATTTTGAAAGTTGAGCTAGATGACCTCTACACGGATGCTTCTCACATGTGATAGAAGCCGATACTTCTTACAACGCCTTAGTCACGTGGCAGTGGCTCCATACTAGCAAGGTATCAACACAACTCTTCACCAATGTTTGAAATACACTGACGAGCATGGCAATGAGAGGACAATTGGAAGGGATACAAATCCTTTTCATGGGGAATGTGTTAATTACGCCGATGCCAAGTTTTATAAATCAGCAGATTCAAGAACCTCTCAAGTTCCTTTAGAACAAAAGGGGGAAACCAAAAAGAAAATCCCAAGGCTCTTATTTCGCCTTAAAAGGCCATTTGAGTTATCAACAATTAAGCTAGTGAAGCCATGGAGTGTCAGTCCCTACGATCAAGGGTGTTGTTCAAATACACGCCTAAGGACAAAAGAAAGGCTAGCCAAAAGGCATTAACACTAGTAAGGGAAATTGTGAACTCTCTTATCCCGAGTAACACTTTTCCTCTTTGAGGAATGGACCAGTTGATGCCCAAAGAAAACTTGATTATAAAAACATCACTCGGTAGCAAGAGAGTGGTTTTAAGAGGAGACTATCAAACCCTCTAGCAGAAGCATCTTCCTCAAGTAGTCCACCTCCAAGAGGATCATCACCATCTCAAAGAAAGACCAAAAGGAAGAATAAGAGGAGACTTTCTGAAACTAACAAACAAATAAAAATTTCTCAGAAAGATAGAGTCCTAAAAGCATCATGTCAAGGGGCTGGCCCCGAAAATCTTCAAGTATCGCTTGATGGGAGAGTTCTTAGAGCTTATGGCATGAATAATGTGGTTTCTACACCCCAGGACATAAGACATGTTCTCCCAAAATGAGCAAGTCCAACCTCAAATCTCAGTGTTTCAAAGACTTGTGAAAGCTAATAAACCTAAGCAAAAGAATATTCAAGTTAGAAAATAGAAGACGTGGAAGCTGAAAAGAAAAAGTAACAGCCTTGAAACCTTGTTTGGGTTTATGAACAAAACAAAGCTGAGCAAGAAGAACAAGTTAATGTCCTGTCCATCGTGGATGAAGAAGGTATTCAAAATTTTGAATTTTCTTACCAAGAATCTTTCAAACGTCAAGAGTTTGTTATGACAGACCATGAAACATATGGTGAAGTTCAAGCTCAAGCTTATTCACCTAAAAGTGTAAATGATGACTTAACTTCTAAACCAGAGGCCTCTTAGGATTTTCTTAAGGCTGTTCAACTTGCACCAACAAAAATGAAAGATGGCGGTCAAGCAATAATCAATGAGTTTCAAGAGATAAATCTAGGGAACTAATGATCCCAAGTCAATTTCTGTGAGTGTCATGCTAAATGATAAAGTGGCACAATATGAGCAACTCCTCTAAGAATACAAAAATGTAATTGCTTGGAGATATCAAGACATGCCGGGTTTGGATCTAAATATCGCTATTTATAAGTTAGCTATTTCTGAAGCTACAATGCCAATCAAGCAGCCTCAGTGACACTTACATTTCAACCTAACAATCCAAATAAACACTAAGGTAGACAAGCTCATAAAGGCTAACTTCATTGGTGAAGTTCAATACCTAACTTTGTAGGCTAACATCGTCTCTGTTCGAAAAAAGACTAGTCAACTCTGCACATGCATGGACTTCCAAGACTTAATCAATGTATACCCCAAGGATGATTTCCCACCACCAATCACTGAGCTCCTTGTAGATGCTACTATGGGATTTGGAGCTCTATCTTTCATGAATAGTTTCTCGGGGTACAATCAAATCAAGATGGACCCTAAAGATGCTACTTTGGCTTAAAAAATGCCAAGGCCATTCATCAAAGAGCCATGATAATTATTTTTCATGACTTCCTCCACAACCTAGTTGAATACTATGTTGATGATTTGGTTGTGAAGACGAAAGATAGAGGAGATTATCCACATGGCCTAAGAAAGGTCTCCGAAAAGCTACGCATACAACAGCTCAAGATGAACCCTATAAAATGTGCATTTGGGGTTAATTCAGGGAACTTTCTTGGCTTTATAGTTCGAAAAGAAGGAATTGAAATTGATCCCGCCAAAGTTGAAGCCATAATCCAAATGCCCCCTTTGATAAACTTAAGAGAACTATGGGGTTTGCAAGGAAGGTTGCTTATATAAGGCGGTTCATCTCAAATTTGTCAGGCAGGGATCAACCTTTTATAAGATTATTGAAAAAAGACACGCCTTTCATTTGAGATCAAGCTTATCAAAATGCTTTTGAAAGCATCAAATAAAACTTAACAAAGCCACCCGTACTAATGACTCCAGTATAGGGAAGACCCCAAATCTTATATACAGCAGCCCTTGAATAGCCTTTAGGAGCCATGTTGGCTCAATGTAATGGTGAAGGGAAAGAAAATACCTTGTACTATATCAGCTGAACAATGATGGGTGCAGACATAAATAATTCCTCTATGGAGGAAATTTGCCTTGCTTTAGTCTGTGCCGTTCAAAAGTGAAGGTATACCTCCTATCCCATGAGTTCACTGTAATCTTAAGGGTAGATCCATTAAAATATATATTGTCTATGGTTGTACTATCAGGGAAATTGGCTAAATGGGTTATGCTTTTGACCCCTTTTGACATCAAGTTCGTGCCTCAAAAGGCAGTAGAGGGACAAGCTGTAGCTGATTTCGTAGCTGTGCATCTATGTTTAGATAATGAGGAACTGCTTGATGATCTACCAGATGATGAAGTTATGCTTATTGAGACAAAATCATGATAGTTATATTTTCATGAGGCACCAAGAAGCCGAAGAGTTGGATGTGGATTGTGTTTGTCACACCATCCGAAGGAATTATCGCTTGTCCCTTATCTCTCCTCAAGATCTATTCCAATAATGTGGCTGAATATGAGGCACTCATCATTACGCTCGAATTAGCCCTTGAAATGCGTATTGACTAGCTTGAAATATTCGATGATTACTAGTTAATTATCCGATAAATAAAGGGTCATTACGAAGTAAGGAACGCTAAACTAGTTCCTCTTTACTAAAGAGCAAAGTGTCTTATGAACCAATTTCCTTAGGTAGAAGTCATCCACGTGCCGAGGTTTGAAAATGATAAGCCAGATGCCATAGCAAAGTTGGATGCTTCACTAATACTCCCAGATGAAAGAGAAATTCAACTAACCATCGGATGATGTCACTTGTTGGCCTCAGCCTTGGATCATTTTGAAGAAACAGAAGAAACAAATATGGTGTGGGTTTTTAAGACCGAAGAAGAACCAAATTGGAGACAATTTCTCATTAAATATGGCATCTTACCCACAAACTCAAAGAAAAGGGTAGATGAAGAGCGGCTTGAACTAAGAGTTGCGTTTAAAAATAACACTTTATATTACAGAGCTTTCAATGGGGCATTACATAGATGCTTGTTAAGGCAAGAGGCAGTATATGTCCCAAATGAAGTTCATGCTTTGGTATTTGGTGCTCATCAAGTAGGTCCAAAAGTTGATGATCAAATCAAAAGGTTGGGCTATTACTGTCCACCCATGGTTCAAAAAAATGTAATAGAGTATGCCAAATCAATGGTGATTTCATTCATTAGCCACTACAATTTCTCCACCCTAGCATGTTATCTTGGCCTTTCCAATGGGGGCTAGATGTCATGGGACCTTTCAAGTCACCCTCCTTCCATGGTCATGTATTAATTATGGCAGCCACAAATTATTTCTCAAAATGGGCAGAAGCCATTCCATTAAGAGAAGGTGGGGTAAAACAAGTCATAAATTTCATCAAGACCCATGTCATTTATAGATATGGAGTTCCATACAAGACAATTTTAGACAATGCCCTCTACTTTAAAAATCAAGTGATAATAAGGCTTGCAGAGAAGTACAAGTTCAGATACAGCTTCTCGTCAAGCTAACATTCAATGTCAAATTGTCAAGCCGAACCATTCAATAAGGTGCTTTGCAAGATTATAAAGATAATGGTCTCAGGAACCAGGAGAGATTGGCATGAACGATTACTAAAAGTGTTATGAACTTATCAAACCATAGTTCGAACAACAACTAGTTGTATGCCTTACAACTTAGTTTTTAATTCAGAAGTCGTGCTACCCCTTGAGGTGCAATTATCTTCCCTAAGATTTCCTATGAAATTTACTGATCTAGATGAAAATACTCAACTAAGGGTGGATGAACTTGAAGCATTAGATGAGTGTGGGTTAATGGCTCAGCAAAGGCTTGAATTTACCAAGCTTAGATGGCTAGTGCATTTAACGGATGAGTCAAGTTTCGCTCATTTGGTGTTGGTGATTTGGTCTTAACAATAAGGAGGCATATTCTCATCAATCGAAAGGCATAAAGGAAATTTGAGTCCAAATGGGAGCGACCTCATGTAGTTACCAAGGTCTCCGCTAAGGGAGTATATGAGCTCTCCAATTATGATGGACGAATTGTATATGTTTGTACCAATGGCAAATTTGTAAAGAAATTCTTAACTTGAAGTATCTGAATAGTTGAATTACATTGCACTACAGTAGGCTTAATCCCTCAAAAATGGGGTATGTACGCAATCTAACTTCATGCTAAACCCAGCTACAAAAATAAATAGACTCCTCATCCTCTTGGAAAAAAAAAAAAAAGATAGACGTGGTCCAATTTCACGTTGTTAGAGAGGTACAAAAGCCAAAAAGGGGACTGTTAGAAATTTTGTCATGGAAGTATGATTTCTAGAAAGCATAATAATAAAAAATTAGTAATGTGTCAAGAGATGTATGGGTATAAACTCAACTCTTAATATACCCATCCCAAATTTTGAATTTGGCATACCTACCAAGTAACAATGAGTTATTTTGGTGACTTATGCTTGAAAATCCAATTTCATCTATAGAAGAAGGATCATGGTATAGAAGAAGGATCATGGTATACGGCATTCTTCCCCAAGATTACATGAAGTTATATAGGACACAAGTCTTACGTAAGCCAAGTTCTCCAACAAAACAAACAAAAGCAACCTTCCAAAAGCTAGCATATGATGTGGGCTGAGACATGGACTCTCCCTAGAAGGTGACTTATTAAACTCTCTGATGCTGTAACAACTTTTGAAGGAAATTAGATCCCAACCGCCATTGACTTGGTACTATAAATCACAAGTTACAGGAAAAAAAGAGGGGTAACTATTGAATGTAAATTTTTTACAGTTTTTGAATTTTTCCAACGTCATAAGTTTACGTTGAGCATGTTAAGAAAAGGAATAATTATGTGGGGTTAAAGGCTAGTCCATCCCTTAAATATATTAAGCAAAGGAACCTTTTTCCAAGCAAAAAGTAATACAACAATCAAGTGGGCCGTGGGTCATCGGGGTTGTCCATGGAAGAACAACCTACAACCATCAGATATGTCTTGCTCTTGGTTCATGAGTAAATGTGGATTAATTGGCCTTAGTGGTTTTCATTACCTAATTTAGAGGCTTTACTACTAACAAGTTAATAAGTTAACACATATCTCCACTGACATCACATCTCCCACCTTTACTGCAATGTGGGATGAAAAGCCACAACCAAAAAAAAAAAAGAAAAAACTGCTCATTTTCCACATAAAAAAGAGAAGAGATAGAACCAAGGGGGGAAAAGGCTGGAGTAAATAATAAAAAACAAGAGGTGGAAACTATGCAGAAAATTAGAAGAAGCAAAGGCACCAAAAAAAAAAAGAAACATACACAGAGATTTTAGAGATTGAAGCGAAGAATAGAGAAGAAGGAAAACAAAGTGTGAGAACTACAAATTAAGGAAAGTACAAGAAGATATAACAATTCAGAGGTATTAGAATTCCATCAAGTTAGGTCTCCCAAATGGTTGTTCTTCCTTATTAATCACTTCTTTTCTTCCGTGTCCACTCCTGCATGGCCAAGTACAACAAGATGGGCTCATCACATAATCAAAAAGATCAAACGGGTCATAGGAGCAACAATTATGTTGCCCAAGTTCAATCCACACCCACAAACTCAAGGATCCTGCTGGATCCCAAGTCCTGCTGGACTTATAAGCCCATGGACTCTACTAAATCCAGATCCTTTTGGATCCATAATCTTGGATCCTAATGGATCATAGGTTTTGCTGAACCCCTAGGATGAAGAAGAAATAGGGGATCGATGCTTCAAATAATCAATTTCAGTTTCAAGATGAAACTATGTCCTAGTCATAGAGAGTGTTATACTGAATAAGGAAAAAGCTATCCAATACATATATATATATATATATATATATATATATATATATATATATGTATATATGTGTGTGTGTGTGTGTGTGTGTGTGTGTGTGTGTGTGTGTGTGTGTGTGTGTATGTATGTGTGTGCACACGTGTTATGTCTGTATGTATGTATGTATATATACAGAAAGTTTATATTGATTCAATCCTCTAACAGTGGATTTTGAATCAATGAACACTGTTGAGAAGGGAAAAAATAAAAATTAAAGAACAACGCATCAAGGAATAAATGTTTCTTTACAAAATGATTCAGGTGCACACATCCCTGTTTTGGGAAAATGGTCCTTTGTTTTGAGAAGAAGGCTATGACTGCAAGGTTTTCGGACAACTTTTAAAAAAAAGAATAAATGAATAAATGAAATGACAAAGGTTTTCTAACTGACAAATGCTCAAAATAGGGGCTTGAAGGCTGGAGGCTTAATTTATTAAAGCCTAATCTTGAAAGAAAAGGTTGTAGGATATGGGTTGTTCTTTACATACAAAGGACATGTGCTAAAAAAAAAAAAAATAAAGACAATTTGGGGGGGGGGCGGTGTTATGTCCATTGTGAGAAGAAGACAATTTGGGGGGGCGGTGTTATGTCCATTGTGAGAAGGACCCAGCGCACTCAAGTTTTACTTTACAAAATACAATGGTGATGGATACTTGGCTATTGACTTTCAAGATATTATTAAAATTATCAACTTTGTGACTCTAATCACATTTGCTCAATAATTGAATTCAAGAGTCCAAACAGGAGTCGATATAGGGAAACTTTTGAAACCAAATTTGCAAGGGGGAATAATGAAATATACTTAAGTCAAGTATCGACCAGAACAAGGCTGACTTGATTCCACTAAGAATACGTAAGAAGTTGGATGTAAAATTTTCGGATCCAATCTAAATTGAAGTCCTCAAATTGGCTCAAACCGACAGTACCTACTCTTTGTAAAAAGTTAATTTTTTTCAAATCGATTGCACCTTACCTACTAAAATGACGAATAGCCAAGCCTCACAATATAGTCTCCCTTAAAATTTTCAAACCCACAAAATGGACCAAAAATTCTTATTTATCTTGTCCCCATTTCACAAATGACTAAGACTACAATTCTGTGACCCTTGGTTACACATTACGTAACCAAAACAAATGAAAAGCTAAGCTTATCAAAAAATCAAAATTTATGAAATCCTAAGTCCATCAAAATGGACCAAACCCGAGCAAAATGTGTAGCCAAGCTCACCAAATTTCCCCCTCCATAATGTAAACTTAAAAAATAATTTGGGTTAAGAACTACGTCAATTTGATCTCACTAAGAGTACATAGGAAGCCTATGAATAAATTTCGGGTGCAATTGAAAAGTCCCAAAAAAATAAAACAAAAGGGTCTACCCAAAAAGGACTAAGTTGGCAAATAAAAATTTTTGTTGTGAAATGGCTAAAAAAAATTATGGGAAAATTAAATCAAAATTGGGCTATTAATCTAGTTCAAATAAATAAAATTCAAAACCAAATCAAATTGAAATATGTTTTTTAACTTGACAAAAATAAAATACAAATCAAGTCAAATTTATTCAAAGAACTACAGTAGGTTTGATCCTCTATAAAATAGGTACATAGATAGCTCACAACAATTGCAACCCAAATTCCATATCAAGTAAGACTACTCGCTCCATAACCTGCACATGAAGAATGTGGTCGTATCCTTCCTAGAAGGTGCCTATACGACCACTATCTAATACAATTAAGGTTTGCATATGGGCGATTTGATGTTAAAAATGTGATAATTGTCGATTCAAATTATGTAAAGTCTTGGTATTGCATAATTAAACATAGAAAGAAAATATAAACAAAATGAGTCGAAACCAAAAGATGGTCTCTCGAGAGGGGGATGCGATTAAGGAGGTCTATTCTCTTGAATAGATTACACCGATTTACATTTTTGTACGTCGAAAAGTTGTGCCGTGCATAATATTTGTTTTTATTAAATTTTTGCCCAACAGTCCCTACGTCCCAAAAAATTGGTCTCACCTAGATAATTAAATTTTTGTAGGCGTATATTATTTAATGCACTAATTTCAATTAACTTTAGAATAAAGAGAAGATTTAAATATTAATAGTAGTAAGATGGGACTTTATTTTGGTACTTCTATAAAAGGAAAAGGGGAAAATATTTTGGGAAGGAGGGAGTATTACTCAGGATGATGATATTTTAAAATTAAGATAGGGGATCATTCAACTTTTAAAAGGTAAACAAATTGGGGAGAAATGACTAAAACACCCTTTTCCTATGATAAGTAGCTAAAAATAACCAAATCACCAGCAAAAGTGTATTTTGGCCTTTTCTCCCATTTATAAACAAGTCAAAGTTTAATGTTCCTGGATGTTAATTTTAAAAGTTATTTTGCTAAATATTATCATACTAAAGTTTGCTGAACAATTGTGTAAATTATTTGAAATCTTTTCCAAATTTCAACAAAGGTAGACAACAGATGGATCATGAAGGGGATACAAAATACTTATTTAAACCAGTACTGATCTATCAGAAGAGCTTTTGTAGTCTTCGTACAATTTGATTTGAAAAAATGCAAAAGGCCCCCATGGTCCTTCAATAGGGGAAACACTTTTGGATGACTGGTGTAATACTGACCTTTCTATTTATCAAGGGTTTAAAACTCTACTTTCACAACAGATTGCTCACCCTTGTCTCAGTTATAAATCATCCACTATTTGGATTGAGGTTAAGAGGGGAAGGTAAAGGAGGGAAAGGGAAGGAAATGAAGGTGATTTATACTCGATCATCTTGTTTGGAAGCGTTATCAGAGAGGATGGATAGGATATGGGGAGAACTATTAAAAACATCCCTATCTCTTTCTTTCCCTCTTATTTTAAAGGTGAATGAAAATGAGGCGAATGACAGCGAATGAGGGCCAAATGTTCCTTCGCTCCCCTTCTCTTCCCCTTATTTAATTTTTCCAAACAAGAAAAATGAAAGTTAATTAATCTTTATTCCCTTTCACTCCTCTTCTCTCCCTTAATCCAAATAAAGTGTTACTCTTTCCCTCCAAACCCAAATACGGATGAACCTAAGCCTGCCAACAACAATGCCACCACCACTTCCCAGTCCAGGTCTTGCTTTTTCGGGGTCTAGAGAGATCCAAATGTAGGGAACCTTATCTTTACAGACATCCCTACTCATAAGAAACTTGATTCCAAGAGACCTACAAAAAAAGGCATTTTGTGAAACCATTTTATAGGAAAAAAGGATTTTGTGCTGACAAAAAACTCCAGAGCCTCCTCGGAGGACAATTCTGAAGCTTACATTAACTCATTAGTAATAGGCCGGAATTCTATGTATGCCTCATAAAACATTGGTATTGATAGGGTAATGACCTTTGATAGTTTTATGACATGACTTTAACAAAGTTAGTGACATTATAAGAAGCATAGTTGATAAGTATGCAAGCAATCAAGTGCCCAACAATATTAATATTCTAGACATGTGTATTTTGCCCTATATTAGCTTCTTTCAGAAGAGAAAGTAAGGAAATTTCCAAGGTGACACAAATAGCTACTTTTTTTTCTAACTTTACAATGTGGAATGAAAATGACATTTGTCATTCAAGAAGAATTGAATAGAGACTATTAGTCTTCCCACTCATGATTGAAATTAGGGAAAAATATCACTGAAACTACAAGCCTTTAAGGAGAGTTTACGCGTCTAAGTAGATCTACCCAAGACTTAGAGTCATATGCTTCACCAAAAGTGCTAAACTAATACTCGATATGTAGGTTTCAGTGATGAAGATGTCCTTTTCGATTTGGGATGAAGGGAAAGTTTTAAAAAATTTTAATTACTAAAATCTTTGCATCCATCAATAGTTTTTGCTGGGAAGAAGCTTATACTAAATGCATAGAATGACAATGCTCAAAGCTTCACCTTCCTTGGGCCTATTGACAGCTATGTAAACCACGAGAGTGTTGACATGGACATTGTGGAATATAACTATGTTCTCAAACAACCAAACAAATCCAACTCAGTTATTAATGTTAATGATATGGACATTGAAAAAGAGTAGCACGCCTCAAGCAGCAGTATATTGCATAGTAGAATCCTAGGAAATTATCCCATGCAATGAATTCTAATCTTTAGTTAGCAAATTTAGAAGTGAGAGACCACTTGGAAGACAAAAGAACAATTAAAATCAATCAAGAGAATCAAATTGGAGGAGCTAATGGGCCAATCAATCACGACCAACCGGATTCAAAGACACCATGAAGAATAGCCAACAGATTACTAATATTGTTGGAGCTTACTAGTTGCCAACAAGTAGAACTTCTTGTACTCCTACCCATGTTCTTTTGGCTTTAAGTAAGAAATCAAGAAAACAAAAGAAGTATGGTATCAAGATTAGACATAGAAAAAGGAAAAAGGTTCCCTCAAAAAACCAAATAGATAGCCAAGAAGGATGTAAAGATAGTAAGTCCAAAGATTATGCTAGGCAACCAATTGAAACTTGGCATGTTCGAAACGCGGTGGGCCTTCCAGTTTCTAGTAATGATGCATAGATGATTGATAGTATGAAGATCGATATTAAAAATGATAAGATTATAAAGGGAAAAAAAATTATTTTTCTAGGCTCACTATAAAGATTTTGGCTTGGAAATAAGGGGTATGGAAGTGTTTGAAGCAAAAGTCATTGCAACATGTTTCACACTAAAATAAATTTCAGGTGTAATTGGCAATTGGGTAGCTTTAAGTCTAAATGAGACTTTATACTTGGAATGGACAAATACTTTGGAAAAATGAACACGTATCTTCACTTGGAACATGTCTTTCAAGACCTTCATCATGGCCTCAACTTGCTGGATGATTTAACTCCCCAATAAATTGATTATTCTAATTGAAGAGATGGAAGATATAAGAGGCTTATAGGGGAATTAATGAATTAAAAAATTGGCACCATTATACTATCTTGGGTTTTTTGTGGCAATCATGACAAGTATAAGGGCTACTATTTTGCATGAAGAGCAATTAGATGTGTTGGCAAGAACATATCGCAGTTTTAGCAGCTAGTTTTTTAGGCATATTTTAGGAATATTTTAGCATTTAAGTTGTGTTGATTAAAATAGAGGATCATCTAATTTAAAAAGGACGGTCACATAGATTTCCTTTGGAGGATTAAGGCTAAAGAGGGAGCTAAGTAAACTTCAGCCCATATATTTCTTATAGCTGATTTTATAGAGTTATTTAATCCCCTGACCTTTTCATAATATTATTTAACCCCCTAGAATAATATAACCCCCTGACCTTTTTATAATAATGTTTAACCTCTTTGACCATTGGGAATAGTTTCAAATTAGTTCCAAATTCTTGGAAGCTATTGGTAAGTCCTGTGTTTATAAAACTACCCTTAAAAAAGCTTCAGCAAAGCCTTTTTCTTTGCATTCTTGAACTATTTGTTCTCACACTAGGGTTCATTTCTCCATTCCTTAAAAGGAATTCCTTCACATCATATCCTACATAGTGCCTAGTATGGGTATTATCCCTAAAATTGGGGTTTCAATACAAGCTAGAGAGTAGCAGGGTGTAATAGAGGGTTGAAGACCGGAGGAAGAATTTCAAATATAACTGCTTATTAGTGGTAAGTGTTTTCCCATTAATTGAAATGATGTTCTATGGTGATTTGTGTGTTTATGGGTGATGTATGTGGATGAGTTGTTTGGAAGGGATGGAAGGATCTCCTACCCACACCTCTCGTACTTTGAGACCAAAGGTTCATTGCCCTAAATGTAGAGCTCGAACTAAGCTTTAGTGTTTTGCATCAAGGTCTAAAAGGAATTTCCTTAGGTCGTATTATGGTTGCATCAAATGTAGAGCCTTTCTGTTGTAGGCAGAGGAAGAAGAAGGTAGTGCTTCTAGTAGAGATGTTAGAGGAAGATAGGGAATAGATGAAGTTGGCTAAGATGGTCCTCGTATGCTAAAAATTGACGATGACAAAGAGTTGAATGAGCATGCTAAGCGCCTACATGTCAAGATTGCTCAAGGCAGGAAGGAACCAAGGTCAATGTTGAATAAGATTTATGATGTGCTAAAGCTCATAATGCTATTATGTGCATTAGTATTCCTTATTCTTTGGTGATCTTCGCTAGTAAAAATTAAACTTTGAATTTGAATGTAGTGTTTGATGGTAATGTATTTTATGAAAATTGTGAAGAATGAATGAAATTATGTTTTGATTGATCTCTTATTGGACATAACTTCCCTATTTTTAGTATTGCACATTTGTATTTTTTGGTGTGAATAAAATTATGTAAGAGAAAAGGCTTGCAAGATAGATGTGAAAAAAGTGAAAATAAGGTTTATTTATCTAGAACTGAGAAAAAGTTACATAATGCCCTAGCCCCTTGTCTATATATAGGTACATAATTAGCAAAACTTGCATTTCTTTGCTACTTATACATATATAAACAGCAAAAATAGGGTGTGTATCAATCACCACAATCAAATGGTCATAAGAAGTACTAGCAATCATTTGCAACTGATCCGAAAAATGGGGGAATCGGGTGTTGACAATTAGCTTATAATGACACCAACTACCAAGCAATGTGCAAGCCATTAAAAAAGCAACATTCACACGCATTGTGAGTCAACTAAGATGAAAAATTTAATTCTTTACTGGATGAGAGGAATCTTTTGCTTTGGGTTTAACTTCTATCTTGGAGCTTGTTTTGGAGCTACCTCTTATATGAATGCACTAGGATTGTGTTGGGCCTTTGTAGACATTGTGGTTGGGACAAGGTTGGGGGTTGTCTTGCTCTTTTTAGAGGGCTTAGAAGTACCATACTGGCTGAGAGGCGATAGACCTTCCCTTGGTCTTCTTAGTGGGCTTAGAGGAGCCCACTAGCTAAGAGGTTATGGGTCTTCTTTTGGTCTTCTTAGTGGGCTTATCAACAATTAGTTGTTTGGAGGTGGTGAGGCCTAATTATAGGGTACTTGTTATGCCAAATATGAACTCATGCACCATGTGTTATAGATGCTAACCTATGATCCTTCTAGAGGAAGATTGTAAATGTTGACTGAGTTTAATAATGGCCATGGGCTTTGTCATTTCAAATCTCTAACTTGACTCGACAGCATTTTGTTGAAGTTTCCTTTGTCTTTCACATCTGTTGCTAGATTCCCCATTGTCCATCTTCTTCCTCTTGTAAGGTTACTTACCTTTGAGAGGACAAGTGGCCACGTTGTGATCGAGTTCATTACAGTGGTTGCATTTGACTGTGTTTGAACTTCTCCTTTAGAACTGGTAGGGGTTAAAAGTGAATGAAAAATTTAAAAAACTCTTACCTACACTAGTGCTCAAGTGGTTTATGCATAAGCCAAGTGTGAGTAGCTACATTCTCCTTTGACAAAGCATTCAATGCTTTATCATGTTTCCATAGGTTGTATACATTAATAGCCCTTATCATTAGCATCATCATCATAGGCTCTGGATAAAGTTTTTGGTAATTCCCTGAAAAACGCACAACACAAATTCTTTCACAAGCTGTTGGAAGTACACTCTATAATAGCTCCCTGGGAAATGCGACAACAATTCCCCTTGTGACATAATCATTACGCAATCAAGCTGAATTGACTAAGTAACATGAAACTAACCTTGTATCTATCAGTATTGAAAGTATAATTTACGATATGGTCATCTCCAATAATGTTTCTCAAATAGTTAAGGAAATAACACCAGTTCTCCTTGCATTTTTGTCAACAACAGCAAAAGTTAGAGGGAGGCAATGATGTCTCCATCTAACCCATGTGCAAGTAGAAGAATGCCCTAGAAGGGTCCTCTAAGGTGAGAATCATTGGCCCCTATGATCTTCTGACATCCCTGTAAGAAACCCTCCTTATAAGCATTATAGCACCAAAACATTCTCATAAAACTAGTTTTAACCCTTCCTTAGGATGATCATCTAATTTGATATAGGTGATTGATCATGGACTAGCCAACTTCAACATTTCAGTGTACTTAGGCAACTACCCATTACCTTCCTCATGTTTCCCCAACAATTTGTTCTAAGATTTTATTCTTTTCCTTCATTATGGTATGTTTATCTCTCACAACTCAGCTTCTTAGCCAAGGAGTCAACTTCTATATCAGGATTACATGCAAGATCTTCATATACTCTCCTTGTCATCCATAAAGAGTTGGCTACTACATTATGATAAATGTGGCATAATTATGAGTTCCCTCGATCAACTTAATCTGGTATGTAATACCATCAGACAAAGGAAAAGTATTAATTCTCCATGAGCAATGTTCTCTCTTACATACCCCTGTAAACATAACACTCTCATTCTTTATGTATCTGATATATATGTCCTTCTCCACCATGTGATCTGTAAAGACCGCCAGAAAATGCTTCTTATTTACAAACATGTCCCATTGTCTCAATCCAACAACATCATTAGGTTCTAGCTCCCATGTGTCGTCTCTTATGTATTTCTTCTCATACCTGTCATCCTCTTCATCACTACTATGATAAAAAAAATCTCATCTTCATTTATTATAGACATATCTTAATCACATTCACTACTATCCTTATATGAAACATCATCAACATTACTACCTTCCCTATAAAAGCTCTCAGAGATACTCCCCTTGTCATCATTGCACTTAATATTATACTCTTCATCAGATGAATCAGTTCCCAAAGTCCTATCAATAACCTCATAATTGGAAATCATAATGGTCTTTCCTTTATCAACTTTTGAGGGAGGTGCCTCTAATGTTTCTATAAGCAAAGGAACTGAGGGTTGCACATTTTGATTCACGTGTTTTGGGTGGGATGTCACATATATGTTTAGGAGAACCTCAAGGGTGACAGAAACATTAGCAACGTTCCTAAGGCGATAATGAAAATGAATTACAGCATTACTAATATTAAGGGGCCATTTATGGAAGGAGAACTAAATGTGATTTCATTAATAGAACCTACTATGTTATCCCAAAATTAATTGTCTTTTTGATTAGCCTTTGTTTGATATCCTTGAGTTAGGTTTGCCTCCTCAGCCCCTCCTTCATTTGGTTCAACATCATTCCCATCCTCATTTAGTTCAACACCATTCCCATCCTTATTTTGTTAAACATAATTGACCCTCATTTGGTTCATCCTTACGATGATCAACATCATTCTTATCATTCTCTTTCGCATCTAGCCAGTTACACCCCCAGCCCATAGGACTAGGGGCGTTATGTTTTCTTACTTCATACTTAATTTCTGGAGCAAAACGGACAAAGTTTTCCTTAATAACTGACCGTTTCCTAGGCTAAAAGCCTTACAATAAATCCCTGCATTGAATAGAAATAGATAGTTTAAAAGGAATGTATAAAACTTTTAAAATAAGCTCAACGGCTACACGACGGACTCCATAGCTCTATGGGCCACTCGCTCAGAGTACACCAACCATAAAATTTAGTAATAAAGAGGGAAATAAAAGGGTTATAACTCAATAGATTACACATTCAGAGTACTTGGGTTTACATCCCAAACATAACTAACTTCAGCTAAAAGACAACTATAATATCAGATGGTTGGCTTCATAAACATCATGCATTATATGAACTAAAGTGTCTAGTTTACAAATGTTTATAATTCTAGGTAAACATTACCTGACTTCGTTAAACACGTAAGACCCCCTTCAAATGGGCACACATGACACCTTGCAAGCAAGGATAAACTCTATCTTGGCATAAGTGACTTGGCTTCTACTTGTCATAATGCAAACCTGAGGAAAAAAAAGGAAAGAATAATAGGATGAGCAACCACACGCTCAGCGTGTATTCCCCTACTCCTTAAAACCCAAAACCGTTGCAGGCAATAATACAATTAATAGCCATATATCACGTGCTTATGTATTACTATTGTATTAGGCAATCATAGTGCCTAAGGATAGGTTGTTACCCTTAAACTTTATTCTAGCCGCTCAAACTCATTCTTAGGTGTCGAATGACCAAATTTCTTTACTAACAAGCACTTAAACACATAAGCAAGCAATGAGGGCTAAGCACAGAACTTTCTTTTCTAGGTTAATGTGATATAATATGTGATTTATGCCTTGGCTATCCAATTCACTTATACGAGATGCTTAAACACATGGAGTAGGGATTATCCAAGGAGCTTTTTTTTCACCAAACATGCACATTCAAACTCATATGCTCAATACATTACAAGGATATGGCCATGCTGTACTTAGAATCTTAATCATAAGACATGCATAAGAACCCTTCTTTCTTTTTCTGAAAACACTTTACTTAGCCTCTTTAGACTCATAAAAACTCTTTCCTTAGCCTCTTTAAGGCTTATATTCTTTAAAAGAATCTCTTTCGTATTGGTCCTATAATGATCCTTATAAGCTTTTCACATTTCATTCAATCTGGCCTCTTAATGGCCCTTAAAAACTTTCCTTCTTTCTAAAATACTTAAAATGACGAAATGCTAACTGCTTTTCTTTGCTTACTAGGCAAATACTTCTGGTATAAGATCATTACAGGGTGCTGGTCGGGTGAGATCTATTCTCAACCCCATAGTGAGACCTAACGCTCACGCTTAAACTCTTACTCCCGGGATGGCTACATATAACATATTGGACCATTACCCTCGTCAGGGTCTTCTAGGGTTTCCTAGTACTATGTCTTATTCCCTAGGCTAACATCATTTATATCATATTGTCCAAACCATATTATCTTAGCCAATTTAAAGCGTATGACCATAACGGCTAATAAGTTTACTATCTCTCACAGCGAAATCTTTTTTCATACAACGCACTCTTTTTATTTAAACTCCTTAGGGATTCCCCCGTTCTCGCAGGTTCACTTCCAAAACTATATTTGTATAGTTAAAATAAGCCATCGATTGCTAATAGTTATGTCTACTATTAGTTACAACCACGAAAACCTTCTTTTTCAAACTCACCCTCACTCGCAAGGTGCAACTTAATGCCATAAAGGGAAAGGCATGTTTGTACGCAACACATTCAAACACTTCATAATCAACTCAGTAGAATAAGCCACACATAGTCTCGTAATCCACATGATTGTAGTCAATCATTACCCAGGCTCCCTCCTCACACAACACCAACCACAAAGAACCTCAAAACTCTCATTAGTTCATCCTCAAGCCATCCGACTATCAACTTATTTTTCAATTCTATAACCATAGCATATCATCATGAAAGTCAAATGAAATAGCTACGTATAAACTTATCGAGCAAGCAACATCCTTCCAGCGACACATTACGACATATATAAACATATACATACATTTCCTTAACTTAAGTAAAGCGCTCGACGAACTGAAATGAACTAGCAAGGCATGAAGCTAGCTTACATTCATAATTCAAATTTGGGAATTAAGCATGTCATACTCATGTCATTTTCAAAGCATCACTAACCAATTTAACATGCATCGACTTAAAACACGTTTAGGTGGTGTCGAGGGCTACTTTTGAGCATGAATCAACTAACTTAACGTACACTGACTCAAGACATGCTTAGGTCATTTCAAAGGCTATTTTTAAACATGAGTTAACCAAAATTAGCATACATCGATTTAAAACATTGTTTACTCACATAATAGCCAATTTGCTAAAGATGAAAACCAAAAATTCTAACAAATCACATAGCATACTTTTTGCCCAACTAAGAAGATTATTCCGACTTAATTTAAGTATCATTTTAGGCCTAAAATCAGTTCAATCTTGAGCAACAGCCTATACACGCTTAATCTAAGCCTGAATTTAGTCGAACTAAACATGTATAAACAAGTGTGAAGATCAATACAGTTCTAAATAACACTCGGGCAGCCTATACATGCTTATTTTAAGCCTAATTTTAATTGAACTAAACATGCCTATTCACTCCCACAATTTCAGTTAGCCCAAAACTAACATACATCATAACTTGAGGCTAAAACATTTTCGAAATTACTAATAATTTAGGAGGCGAGAAACACCCACCTGGACTCTAAGCTTAGGACCATTAAAAGGGCTTTGGACTCAACTCAAAGTACTGGAAAAACCCCAATTCTCGACCCTTGGCTTGCTAACCACTCGACCAGACCCCCAACCCACGCCTAGAACACACAAATAGACTCCAAAAACATCTAACCCTTGCTTGTTTATTCGAATGCGTGGTGGACAATCGATGCAGCAAATTCACTCCCAAATTATTGAGGAATTGGAGTAACTAATAGCTAGATTGTATGGCCAAGCACAGGTATGCATTCGACGCCCCAAATCATCGCCCAAACCCACAAAAATCGTGATGAAATCCTTCGAATTTTGCCCAAATTTCACGGCTAAGGGTTCGTTTGATGGTGGGGAAGGTTGAATGTGAGGAATTCCGAGCTGGGTTGAGGAAAAATCAATGGAATTCGGCGCTTGAGGCCATAAGTGTAGAGAGAAGAAGAAGGAGATGCTGAAGGGAAGAGAGAGACGGGAGTTCGGGGGGGTTCACGAGCTAGAGGAGGAAGAAAAGGGGGCCTGGCAAAATTACTAAAACGCCCCTCCTTTCTATCCCTCTTTCTCTCTTTCTTTTTTTTTTTGGTTCCAATTTGTTTCATATTTGTTACCGCTGGTCTAATTCGTAACCTGAATGCTAAACCCAAAATCGATAACACGACCTTTCATGGATTACTCGTTCCCGAATATGTCAAGGCTCGATTTAATGAACAACAAAACTAATTCTATGGTTGACAATCTAATTGTATTCGGGTTCCTAATTGATTTAATACTCGTTAATAATCTATATTAATGCTTATTAAAAATCATCAGAAGGTTTTCAAAACTACTAATAATAATATTAATAGTGAGAAAAACATTCTTTTTAATTCAATAATCATTTACCTCGTTTAGTTAATAAAAATACAAATTGTGTAACGTAGAAGGCACAACAGTCAGCTTAATGTAAAATAACAAACGCGGGTCTTACATAGCCTCTTAACTGACAATCACATTCAACTTGTCTTTCTCCCGCGTATAAAATGAAATTTCCTTCAACTATATTCCAACCACCTATTACACATATCTAAAACAATCATATCATGTGATAGGCCACCTCTATCTAGGCTTGGTAGGGGGTGTGAGTGTATAGAAATATACCTAGGACATTATTCACCAATATGTCCAAGCTAAAAAAAAAAAAACCATTTTAAATCTCAAACCAAGTTTATAATCTGATATACGCTAACATCCCTTGACTCATTGCATATATCCAATCTTTATACCTAATTACAAACTCAAATAGGGTGCTTATCTACATTGAGGGCATTTTCCAAAAAAGAGATAAGAAGAGAAACCAGAAACAACAAACATATGGGGTGTTTGGCAAACAGCTTTTAAAAGAGTTTTTTGAACTCAATTTGCTGTTTGACAAGTCAAAAAGCTAATTTGGATATTTGGTAAAAAAGCTTTTTAAAAGAGTTTCTTAGATCCAGAAAGCCAATTTGGAAAAGCTAATTCTATGAGCTTTTTGGAAGCGCTTTTTAGAGAATTAGCTATTTGTCTCATAACTTTATCAAAAACAAGTGATTTCGTCAAATAGTTAATTCAAGCAACTAACGCAACTAGCTAACTCAAACAGCTAACAGTTAACTGCTAATACAAAAAGCTAACAACTAACAACTAATAGTTATTTGCCAAATAGAGTCATAATGTATTTACTTAGTAACATATCAACATGCAATCATCCATAATGTAGTTATAAATTAAGTGCCCAACGAGACATAAATGAGGAAATTATCGAACCACATTCATTTAAAAAACCCAACAAAAAGTAGAGGGCATAACCATTTCATGGAGCAACATGCATACCAAACAACATCCACACATTTAAGCAGAATAAACCCTAGTTTCACATAAATTTCACTTTTTGTAAAAGCAACCACCAACTAACCAACATTCAAGCAAAATAAACCTTAATTTCACATATCTGACTATGACAGGGATAAATGACTTTCTAAAAAAAAAACTCTTATATACTTCCTAAAATATTCCACAATTTCACATCTAAAGTCCCAAATTCATATAAAGTAAACAAATTTGCAATTTTCCAGTTCAAAGATATGACTTTTTCTTGATTCTTTAGCTATTTCCTTCAGAAATTCTTCAAACGTATTCACCAAATCGAACCTAGCCTTCGATCTTCCACCCGTGCTCACTAACTTCAAAAATTCTCCAAGTTTAGGGTTTTGGGTTTTAGGGTTTCAAGCATGTCGAATGAGGAATTCTCTTAGATGATGAAAAAGAGGGAGGGAAAAGAGAGTCTACCACCAATGTTGGGGTAGTGTATGTCCAAAGCGACTCAAATTAATTGACACATTTAACTTTAAGGGCAAAATTGTAATACGATACCCCTGCTACACATTTTACCTGAGTTGGATACTAAAAATTGTTTAGTTAAAAAGTTAAGAAGATTAAATATTGTTATGAAAAGGTCAGGGAATTAAATAACATTCAACAAAGATTGGGGGTTTAAATGAAAATAATTCTAATTTTGTACAGATTGGACTATCCAATCTATCATTTCTCTTGTCCCCCTATACCTATTTATGAGGTTTGTGAATGATTTTTAAAAAAAATCACAACAAAACTATCAACTATGTGCTCAACGGCTCCTCCTCTGGGTCCCACTTTATTAAAATGCAATGAAATCAATCAACTTCTTACCCAAGAAATCTTTTTTTCCCTTTGGAGGGTGGAAGCCTCTTTAAAAAAACCTAACAACCCCAAATGATATGATTCTATAATCAATAGAAAATTACAGCTTAACACTTCCCAAACAATACAAAGCTCCAGTTCATAACAAATAACGTACCAACAAAAGTAAAATTTACTAATACCCACGACGAACAAAGATGACAGCAACTTAACTTGGAAAAACCCATAGAAGATAAAGCAAAGAGAATGAGAAAAGTGGGGAGCAAACAAGGCAGAAATTAAATTGCAGGCAAGAAAACAAGAGGGCAAAGAGAAAAAAGAAGAAAAGAAAATATCGCACAGTAAGAATGTCATTGATGCAGCAAAGAAAGGTAAACGTAGAAACTTCAACTTTGAACAAAGCACTTGGATGTCATTGCGGTGTAAACCGTTGAACAAATAACATGCGTACCCAATTATAAAAATTAGAACTATTCCCCCTTGCAATGCAAGAGTTGAGCAAACCAATATATTGATGTGTAAAATTATAAATATTTAATTAATAATGTTTTCATTGTTCAGATTTATTTTATCAGTTAAAGAATCTTTGTATCTATTATTTTTTTTAGTTTATGCATGTGCTATTTTTGCAACTAAGTGTTTGTGAATGATATTTCTAAGTAATTGATTGAAGAGAAGATAGAAGGTCTTGTAGATCATATAATAAATAAAAAAATAATTGTACACATGTTAAAAGAAACAAAATTAATTAAAATAGTACTTAATATTATAATCAATAATGCTATGACACTCGGAAAAACTTTTAGAATCACTCAATTTTATATAAAAAACTTGTAGAATCACTCAATTTTATATATAGTTATATAGATGGAGACATCATTGTTGTTCTTATTGTGTGAAACATTGAGACTTGAGAGGTGTCAGATAAAGGATCAGTTTCAATTGCTGTGACTCAAATGCAGTTTCATTCAGTTTCTTACACCCACTTCCAGAGAGCGAGCAATGCCAGGCTTGAATTTTCTAAAAACTTAGAAGAGTTATTCCCAAAATAATTATTGAAAAGTTAGAAAGCTTTTTTTTTAACCCTTAGTGGTGGATTGTGTTTATGAACCATAATTATTTTTCTTTTTTAAAGAGTGGACATAATTATTTTCTTGTATATGGTCCCCCCCCCCCCCCCCAAATAATGGCCCCTTTTTTCCTTTCTTTGAGGGAGGACTATGGTTAAAAAAAACAAAATTAATTTAGCTCCAAGGCCCTACTTCGGCCACCGCTTTGGCACAAACTTAATTTCTTTTTCTTTTTTACCTCATTTGGAAACAACATTTTACATATTGTTTAACAATTTCTCTAGGCCAAAACTCTATTCCCTCGAAGTATAATAGTTCTGTAAACTAGCATTTATCACTAGCAGAAGAGTTTCATGTAACGTTCGTAAAATATTAGTACTATTATTGTTTTACACCCTCTTGTAGCATTTCAAATTTTATCTTGCATATACCTTTGCATTGCTGGTTAATATGCATATGCCCTTAAAATCTTCATACTCACCAATGTAACCTCACGCGCCAACAATTCGTCAGTCCATATAAAAGAGTATAGTTTACTAATATTTATTGTGCTATGGTTAAGCCACTTCGATTTAGGAAAATATTAAGATTGATAGTTTCTTTTACGTATTAGTGGGCTTCTCTGAGTAGTGGGCCATATTACTATTACTATTTTCGTCATCACTATGGGTGAGCAAGGTTCTTGTGTACCCTGGAACCTATTCGGAACCAGTCAAATGGTTCTGATTTCGGTTACTAACAAAAAGGAACCAGTTCAATCAGTTGCAATTTCAGTTCTTAGAAAAAGTATCTAAAACCTAGAACCGGTTTAGAAAGAGGAAAATGAATAATTTTTTTGATTTTTTACAACCTTTTTCTTTTGTTTATCTATTATATTTCTATTTGATTTTTTCCTTATAAAAATTAACTATTTAAAAGGCGAATTTAATGCAATATCAGTTAATTTTCTACTGCTAATTGAAGAACGAATCATTTTATTTTTTAGGTAACTAAGACCAAAAAAAAATATACAAACTTAATAAATTGACTTTCAGTTTTTGTGGTAAGATAGAATACGAAACCAGGAAAATATCAAATGTCCCTCTCCCACTCCAAATAAATAAGAAAATTTAATTTATTAGGTGCTACAATTTCAATATTAGGAGTCTCAATACCTTGGAACCAAATCCAGAACTCGAGGTTCTAGTTCCAGTTCACAAAAGTTAGGAACATATTTGACTGATTTCGATTCCGGCTCCCAATTTGTTGGATAGGTGCTTAAAACCGATCATCCATAGTCATCATCTATCATTATCAATAATAAACTATAGTAACAGTAATAATAATAATAACAATGAAACAACATGATTATTATGCGCTTTTGGGTCATTTTATGCTCATCAGCTAATCCAACAGTTAATTTGAATGAACATATCCTTTTTTAAACAGTAGTTAGACAGCTATAAGCTATTTACATAAATATAACTATATGTTAAACAAACAACTATCCATTTCTCATACTGATATGTCCTACACAAATAGCAACTTCGCAGAATAAATCCTTTATCTTTTTGTGATTCCTTCTACAATGTCGCATGTACACCGCTTATGCTCGCACTACTTACTGATGTCAATTGTTCCTTCATCGAACTCATTCTTTTAAATCATTGGACTATTATGGCACTATTTAGTGCTTATTACACTATTTCTCTCATCTTTGCATTTGTATACTTATTTCTTTTCCAAGTGTTGGTGGCTCTTGCCTATGATTAAATAAACGACAAGAGAACCATGGAATCTTCATTTCAATCTTTGATTTTCCTTTCTCCGTTTTTAATATTTTTAATTTATGAATATCAGCATCTAAATGAATTTTAGAAGATTACTATTTTATTTGTCAAGAAAAATGAAGGAAACAAAGAAAATGCCATCACAAAAGAATATATATGTTTCTTCAAGTTAACTGTAGTGATATCACTTTTCATAAATTAATTTAGTTTTTAGTTGTTAAACACCTGGGATTTTTAATTGTGCTAGTCAATCTATCTATGGTTAAAGGTTTGTCTTTTTAGGTTCCAACTTAGTTTATCAACATTCATTAAATTAGTAAATTTAGTTGATAAATACAACTGTGAATTGGTAAACATAATTAGATAGCAGCGAATATCATGTACTTTTATTTTTATTAGGATTCGAGTTCTGAATATAAAATCATGATTTTTATTTTGATAAAAATTTTGGTTTGTTACATCAAGATATAACTGAATATAAAATTTGATTCAGGTAGAAAGTAACTTTGAGAAACAATGGGTCATTGTAAAGCTTGTCGTGGAGTTACAAATTTAACCACTACTTCGATTTATAAATAATTTTTGTAGCATAGAAAAGTAGGGCTCGATCCACAAGGAAAGATTATGTCAAAAGGCTAATTTAATCCTAAATAATTTTCCTAATCTAATTTATTATTTTCTCTCTTTGTATTTCTAAAATAAATCAAATTTAATAAAGAAAAATCTGGAAAAATACTCAATATTACTCCTAAATATTCTGGATTTAATCCTGGAAATAAAACAGTAATTAGCTATCCCAAATAATCTAGAAAAATAAAAACAGAATAATAACTTAATCTTCAACTAAAAATCAAAACAAAAAATAATAAACAGAAAATAAATATTAAAAATGACAAATAGTAACTGTTAGGCGATATTTTGTCGCATTTTATACCTTTTTCGCCTAATCTTAGCTCGTATAATAACGTTATCTTTAGAGTTTTTCTTGTTTTATTCAATATTCCTTGAGATTTTTACTTGTTTTGTTTATTCTTATAGGTAATAAGTTGAACCAAGCAAATACCGCGCAAAAGCGCGAAAAAGGATCAAAACAGGCGAAAAGACGGGAAACAGAGCCAACCGGGCAAAACCGGCCAGCAATGTGGCACGGCGACACCGTGCCACGTGGCACGGCCGTGCCACCATGGCACGGTGAGAACGTGCCCACTGGCACGGTCGTGCCACTCGTGTCTTCGTTCGGTTCTTCACGGCCCACCTTGTCTTCTATTTAATTCCCTCTTTCGGCCTTGCTTGGGGGGCTTCTTCTTCTATTTTTCTAGGTTAGTTTAGATTAGATGGTAGGCAATAAAAATCCCAGTGAGGGGATTAGATTATGATGGAACTTGTAGATTCAAGGAATTGGATTGCGAATTCATCCTATCAAACATTAGTTTTCTCTTCTCTTCTCTTTTATCTTATGCTTTGTTCTTACTTTAGATTTCGTTAATTCAGTTTATTTGTTTGATTTGGGTTTGATTTAATTGCTTTGTTTCATGTTTAACCCATGTTAGAATTGCTTGTTAGAATTAGATTAGTTTTATCATCTTTTCTCTTGTTCATGTTTGCTAGTTTAAGCGTAGTTAGGTTTTATGCTTTCTTGTGTTGATTAGTTGGTAGATTTGTGGCTTGGATTGTGATTAGCCTCTTGATGGCTAATTGATCTTATTTTAGGCCTAACCATATCCAATCTATGCTTAGAACCTAGAGTTTTCCCTCACGCCCGCCAAGTGTTCGATGAAATGCCTGAGAGGGTTTTCACCCATATTTTTGGGCTATTGACTTATGCTGAGAGGTGAGGTCAATTTGCTAGTGTGGGAGAGAGAATGGCCGAGTTCGGAACACGAAAGTAGTATCCGAATCGAGTTAGGTCTGGGGTTGCTAGTTTTGTGGTCTAATTCGACTAACCCCACGAAAGTAGGTGGTTACGTGAGTTAGACTAGCTCATGACCCTTGAGAGAGGGCTTGGGTGGTCTTTGATGGTGCAACCGACCATCTCTAGTTCGTAGTGTAGTTTGGGTAGGTTAGGACTCGTCTTGGTTAGTTGGTTCATCCATTGGTAAAATCACAACTCCAAGTCACTTTTTCTATGTTTGTTAGCGTAGTTTAGTTTTCCTTCCTTCGCCTCTGATCTTGCCTAGATTGATACGCTCTAGTGAACTCTGATAGTTGGAAACACAATTCTCTGCGGACGACACTCCAAGTACTCAACGATACACCTTGCACTTGGGGTTTATAAATATTAAAACTCTGTTTTTCTTCCAATAGTAACCTAAACTAATATTATTACATTTTATAAGCTTACGACTCTAGAATTGTATCCAATTAGTCTCATAAAAATTAAATCAGAAAATTACCACAGAATATTAAAACAGAAAATTAAATCTGAAATTATAAATAAAATAAACTGCATCAATATAAATACGAAATTAATCAACAAAATTACCCTAATTTAAGGACATAATTTTCTGGACTCAACAACACCTAATAAATGTGAAATAAATATTAAAAACAAAATTTTTAGATTTAATGAATTCAAAACCTGCACATATCAATTTCACGAAATAAGTCTGAAAAATTATCAAATAATTCCCAAAAATTACGAAATTAAATGGGGACAGATTAGGACACTATATAAACCCTAGGAATGAATAAAAACAGAAAAAAATGAAAACAACTATTTTTAGCCTAATTTCTAACAAACCGGTAACTAAATGATAAAATAGAATATAACTCAAATCTAAAATTATAACCACTCTAAAAGCCAAAAGCTAACCTATCTAAGATTACCAAGACACTCCTAAAAGACTATTCTTTTGAGGGGGTGTAACGGAATTTATATTGAAACTAATAATCATAGAGTACAAATTAGTAAACTAATCAAATTAACTAAAAGCAACAAATAATTATCAAAAGTTGTCAAATTTATGAAGAATACTTAGTATAATCTATCCACAATGCAAATTAATATTTATCATTAACACACAAGTCGATTTCATCTATGAGTTAAACTGTAGAAGACACCCACCAGTGGATCTTCCTCATTTTTTCTTATATTATAGTTTAATTAGGTCCAACCCTAATATAAACTCTACTAGTTTTGATAACCCTTACATCAGTGCAAGAATTAAATCAAACTAGAGCATTACGTATTAGAAAAACATCATCTAATACTTTGTAACTAATTTACCAGCAAATCGATTTAACAAAGATCTAAAACGATTACCTAATTAAAAGAGATGGGTTTGAGTCATCCATTATTAATTAGGGTGATACTAAAGCGTAAAAGACTATAACTTTTACATATTATAGCCTTGTAAACTATCATATGAAATTGTATTAAACTAACAAGCATACATTCTAATTAATTTAACACAATTTTCATAAACAATAAACGCTAATCGCTATAGAATCATGAATATAAACCAACTAGACAATAAAGCATGAAACTTATTTCAAAATAATCAATTTAGCATGGTTTCAAGTATATTATACTAAGCATAAAAAAACTACTTACTCATATTAAAAATGACATCACAATCAACCCAAGGATTCATGTTTATGAATTAGCTAAACAACACAAAAAAAAATAATAAAATTAAATTAAATCACCCTACTTTGAAGAGGATGGTGTGATGATGATATGGGGAAGATGATCAAAAGGAGATGATGAACGTGTGAAGGTGCCGTGGCTTGTTATCTGTTGTAGGTTGATGATGATGATGAGGAAGAAGAGGGAGTGGAGAAGGGCTAGAGATGGAGGATTATGGCAACGTGGGTATGTGGCTGATTATCTCAAAGGAAGGGTGGTGAGGAGGAGGTTGAAGGAAGATGGCGATGATCAAGGGGTTGGTTGCGAAGAAAGCTGGGCTGCCGTGAGACTTGGCTACGTTGAAGGAGGAGGTGGCTGATTGTGAATGAGATGATGGGCTGAAGCTTATATGTGTGAGATGGGATGATGATCTTGGTGATGAGCGTGTGAAGATTATGTTAGGGTTAGGTGTGATATGGGCCTAGGCTTAGTGACTAGGGTTTTTTTCTTTTTCCTTTCTTTCTTAGACTTCTTCTCCCTCAAAATTTCTAGCTCTTCTTCAACTCTTGAAACCCTAACCCAAATAAATAATTATGGAATAATATTTCCATAAATTATTATTTTTGGACCGTCTTCATAGCCAAGCATGTAAAACTTCCTCTCTTCTCCTCTGTATTTTATTAGTGCTAAACCTGAAAAAATATATAAAATAAAGGAAATTAAACGAAATAATATATATAATACAATCGGATTATTTAATAAAATAATGTATGATTTTTGGTTTAACAAATTCCCCCACACTTAGACTTTGGACGTTCCCGTGTAAAAAAATTTTAGTCTCGACTTAAAAAAAACTTATCTTTTTTTCTTTCTTATAAAGTCATGCATAACTATGATATTCATACTACGTCTTGGCTTACTTTAAAAACAGTTTCATTGAAAATTAATTAGTTCTTCCTCTTATAAGTGAATAACGACTGAATATCCAACTACCATCAAAGAATTTCTTCATCAACCTCACAACATTTCCTTAATGAAATAACAAGATCAATAACTATCCATCTCTTTTAGATATGCATACACCGATCAAGAGGTCTAAAAAAATTTATGATAGAAAAATTGAGGTACGATATGGCTATAAAGATAATTGAACTAGATAGAATAACTCATTGAATTGATTCTAAACTTGCCTTGTATTTACTTTTCTTCTCTTCTTTTTCCCCCCCTCAAACTCTACTTTCGCACATGTTCGAGGCCCATATAGAGTTTTAGAAATTAAACACTCTCTGTCTCACACTCACCCGAATAGAGGTGCTGGAGCAAATATTTTATTTTCATCATTACTTTTATTTATTTTATTAACTCACTAGTATGGAAAGCAAGTTTTTCAGTGACAGTATTGCCTCAAAGGGTAGTACCTAGTAGCGCATGCCTCAAAGGAGTACTTGTCATTCCCAACTTTGACTCTCCCTTTTTTTTTTTTGAGTTATTCTACTAATTCAATAGTCTAGGAGATGGATAGGTCATTTTATTTCCTCTGTACGGCTATATAACAAGATAAAATAAGATGGATAATCATGATAATTACTCATTAAAGAGATATATGAGACTCAAACTTCTCTGAAAGACAGTTAACTTGCTTAGAAGTTTTCACTCATAAAAGAATAAACTAAAAAAATAGCTAATCAAACAAAAATTTTCTAAGTAAGCAAGCCTAGCATAAACTCATATCATGCATTATTTATAAAAAAAAAATTTTTTTCGATTTTTTTTGGGTTTTTTTTTAAGAATAAAAACTACAGGAATTAAATGCAGGATGCATCCCCCACACTTAATTCATGCATTGTCCCTAATGCATGCAAAAAGAAAGAAATAGTGAAAACAAAAACAAAAGTAAATAGGAACTTCCCTGAAAACGTTGGGTTGTCTCCCAACGAGCGCCTTTGTTTACAGTCATTGGCTCGACTCCAGCGGGCTCATGGATCCTCAAGTTGGATCTCTTCCACTAAACATACCTGATCTCCTTCATAGAAATGTTTTAACCTGTGACCATTCATTTTGAAAATCTTGTTAGTAGCAAAGGATTTAATCTCAACAGCACCATGTGGATAAATCTTCACTACCATAAAAGGCCCTAGCCATCTAGAGTTTAACTTACCAGGAAAGAGTTCCAGTTTTGAATTGAATAATAATACTTTCTCACCTACCTGAAATTCCTTTCTGACAAGTTTGGCATCACGAAATGCTTTGGCCTTACCTTTGTAAATGAGTGAATTGTCATAGGCTTCCAAGAAAATCTCTTCTAGTTCCTGCAATTGCATTTACGCTCTCTTCTTGCTAACTCATAGTTAAGATTACATTACTTCACAGCCCAATAAGACTTGTGTTCTATCTCAACAGGGAGATGACATGGCTTCCCAAAGACTAACCTATAAGGTGACATACCAATAGGAGTCTTGTATGCAGTCCTATAAGCCCAAAGAGCCTCGTCTAATCTAAGACTCCGATCTTTCTTGTCTGGCCTAACTACTTTTTCAAGGATGCCCTTAATCTCTTTGTTAGAGATTTCAGCTTGGCCATTTGTATGGGGGTGATAACTAGTAGAAACCTTATGAGTCACATGATATTTGGCTAACAAGGCACCTAAAGTTCTATTGCAAAAATGGGTCCCCCTATCACTGATGATTGCTCTTGGTACTCCATATCTCTGCAGAATGAGAGATTTAACATGTTTCACCATAGTCTTAGCATCATCAGCCCTAGTAGCTACAACTTCTACCCATTTGGATACTTAGTCAACAAGCACAAGAATATAGGTATATCCAAAAGAAAGGGGAAAGGGTCCCATGAAATCAATGCCCCATACATCAAAAATTTCACAAACATAAACATTATATAAGGGCATTTGATTCCTTCTTGACAAGTTTCTAGTCTTTTGGCACACTTCACATCGTTTGCAAAAATCATAAGCAT
This sequence comes from Carnegiea gigantea, assembly GCA_029747015.1. Taxonomy (NCBI): domain Eukaryota; kingdom Viridiplantae; phylum Streptophyta; class Magnoliopsida; order Caryophyllales; family Cactaceae; genus Carnegiea; species Carnegiea gigantea. The sequence continues at coordinate 368,644 of JAKOGI010000800.1, read as the reverse complement.
CTCGAGAAATAGTGGGCCAATAAAATCCACACTCAAGCATTTTATGTGATCCTCTTTTGGGTCCAAAATGTCCCCCACTTTCTAAAGAATGATAGAAGGTTAGAATGGAATGAATTTCACTGTCATCAACACAACGCCTTATTATCTGATCACCATAAAATTTTCATAAATATGGCTCATCCCAAACATAGTATTTGGATTGAGCTCTTATCTTTTCTTTTTCAGCTCTAGTCAACTCAATGGGAAAAGTTTTGGTGACTATATAGTTTATAATATTAGCATACCAAGGCAACCTACTAGTAACAGCATACAAAGTCTCATCAGGAAAACAATTAGTAAAAGGGCTACCACTCTCCCTTATTTCTAGTCTATTCAGATGGTCAGCAACTAAATTCTTAGCTCTACGTTTATCTTTAATTTTCAGTTGAAATTCTTACAGTAGTAACATCCATCTAATCAACCTGGGTTTGGAATCTTTCTTTTCTAACAAGTGTTTAAGAGCAGAATGATCATAGTAAACAGTAACTTTAACACCCAACAAATAAGGACGGAACTTTTCAAGAGCAAAAACAACAGCATACATCTTCTTTTCTGTAGTGGTATAGTTACACTGTGCAGGATCAAGAGTTCTAGAAGCATAGTAATTTACATGAGGTACTTTCCCAACTCTATGACCTAGAACCGCCCCCACTGCCTTATCACTAGCATCACACATTAACTCAAAAGGCAAGACCCAATTTGGGGGTTGCACAACAGGAGCAGAAGTCAATGTCAACTTCAACTGATCAAAAGCCCTCATACAATCATCATTAAAATCAAATGAAGCACGCTTTGCAAGCAAGGCACATAAAGGAGAAGCAATCTTAGAAAAATCTTTGATAAACCTCCTATAGAACCCTACATGCCCTAAGAATGATCTCACATCCTTGAAAGACTGAGTCATGTCAGCTTTTGCTTTATCTACCTCTAATCCCCTTGATGACACTACATGTCCAAGTACTACCCCGTGCTCTACCATGAAATGACACTTTTCAAAATTCAAAACCAAATTGGTCTCAATGCAATGCCTAAGCACAAGATTAAGATGATGCAAGCACTCATCAAATGAATCACCATGTACAGTAAAATCATCCATGAAAACTTCCATAATTTTGATGATAAAATCAGAAAAGATACTCATCATACATCTTTGAAATGTAGCAGGTGCATTACATAAACCAAAAGGCATACGTCTAAAAGCATAAGTGCCAAAAGGACAGGTAAAGGTACACTACAGGAAATGATGTTTCCTTCCACACTTAATATTGCTTCTGCTCACACTTATAAATGTGGAAATAGTAGCTGTCCACACTTGTGTCAAGTGTGGGGATCATATATGTGGGGATATTTTCTCCACATGTATTGCATGTGTAGGCAGAGAATTATTTGCCCACATTTCTAATTGTGGGAGAAAAATTAATTACCCACATATTACATGTGGTTAAATTACACTATGCCCACCCTCGAAAATGTAGAAAGCCTAAAGTTTCTCCATATTTACAAGTGTTGTCAAATTATTACACTTTTTTAAAAAAATATGATGGTTGTAATTAATATAGAGTTTATTCTAAATTCTATATTAATTACAAACATTGTGTGTTAATAAATTAATTGGAAAATTTTTATATAAACACATATATATACAAAAATAAAAGCATATGTACTAACAAACATATCCATAAAAAGTATATATACATCATTCGTATTTATTAAAAGTTAAAATGTATCAAAGTATACACATTGAATTGATCTTAAAGTTTGCTATATAGAACAAACAAAAAATACAATTTACTAGCTATCCTCTAAGCATACTTCTAATTTTCTTCGAGCATCATGTCAACCAAGTCATTCTGCATATCCTTATACGCAACCTGAAATCATTTGAAATAGTTACAAAAAAAGATAAGTTAGTGAAATAAAATACTTAATTACTCTCAGCATAAAACAAAACATAGAAGCAAATTTTAAGTCACAAACTGAGTAATATGCAAATAAGTAATCGTACTCTATTTGTTTTATAGCTATAATATCACAATTTGGCGTTGTTTCCTCTCTGCTTGATGATTATTGCATTATTTGTAAATTACAAAAGAGCGACCTCGTAACTTATCCTGAGCTTGGCCTAAGAAACCAATATTAATAGACAATCAATTATAAGGATTGGGTACATTTGGAGTTAAATCTAAAAAGAAAGAGGCACAAAACTTATGGGATGAACTGGGAGTAGTATTTTGCTATAGCTGAATTGCACAGTACCTGTTTGCAAATCATATCATACAAAGAAAACAGGGCACATGACACATCTATTAACTCTGATTACGGATGAACACTTTAAACCTGAAAGCATAATAGCACATGACACATACTTCACAAGATCAAAATAAATCAAGGCTAGAACCCATTTAAACTAACCTAATCAAGCTGAAGCTGTCAATTAAGCATACACATAGACATTCTAGTGATTAGAGTAATTTCACACAACTAGGGATACCAGGATCACATACTGTGATCATGTATCGATATCCTTCCTTTTCCCTACTAATCTTTGTCTATAGATGGTAGAACTTGTGCATTACATAAAGTAAACTACACCAGATAAGTTCCTCAATAACTTAGAACAAGCTAGGTCCAATCTATAGAATAAATTGTGCACATCTATCACAAGTCAAGCATAATTAAGGTCTCTAATAACTTGACACTGGCTCCTTCCAATCCCAAAATAAATTTTTCCCCAGAAAGCATCAACATGATTTAACCAACCTGGATGGCCTTGAACATCATCAAACTCTGATAGGTTTGACTTGCGTTCTTTCTGGCAAAGAAAATTCTTAGGAGACATCACAATAAGAGGTTTACAAAATTCTTTACGTATTTGATGATGGCAAGGCAAAAACATAAGCTAATAAAAGATCGATTTCATAAAAAAAGGAATTAAGAAGCAACTAAGCACACCAACCTGATGACGTAAGACATTGACATTATTGGAAGGGGTTGTCACATTCACAACTTACACTGATTTAGCATATAATCACATTGAAAGTAAGGCAACAGTCTAAATTCTTATCACAAGGAGGGGGGGAAAAAAGAAACGGAAACAGAAAAGGAATTTAACTCACTCAAACCTGACACACGAACTTGGACCCCCAAAGTTGGGTGCAAAACAGAGCATAACACTCTAAATATCTGTATCATTCTCAAAGTGTTAGCTGCAAAAACTCTAAGCCACAATCATTATCAATGCTTTCAATAAGTTCCTTGTAAATCTTTCCTACAAGTAACATACTCTCCCTACTATCACATGGCCCCAAATTCACATCTAGGGTGAGTGGCATGGAATAGGGTATACAAATTGTTGAGCAAAGAAAATCAGCATGCGTAAGAAGGCGATTATCAATATAAAGAGTACATACCATCACCATTTGGAAAATTCACTAGTTTCTCATGTAATTGTAGCTTGATCTATGGTCTTTCTATTTAGCTCTCTTCAATAACAACATGGAAACATTGGAATTTCCCACCCAGAAAGCTTCCATCAGTAATGAACACTTGGACGTTCATGAAAATGATAGAGGTCATTTAGAATTTATACATCCAGAAACTCAATCAAGTAAAGGTCTGCAGGTTCAATGCTTAGCACAACCCCCTTCACCTAACCAAAAACGAATCTCGAGACAACTCTCGTGCTATGAACCTAATTGAATTGTTGTTAATCGGAATAAAGAAATAACCATAATAAGTCGGAACAAAGAAACACCTAAGAATGAAACGGATTCAGCAAAGAGATCCTTAAAAGAACAAACAGAAAGATGAAAATCAGTTTCTTACAATAATCACAGCAGAAGTTCTGACATCAAAAGTGGGTGGACTGGTAAATGGTCTTTGAACCCCTAAACTAGTGCTTTACATTGTCCTAGAAGAAAACTTCATATGATATTTGTGTATTACATCGAAAGGTACTGAAATTCAGAAAAATTCACGCAACAAACAAGTATCAAACAACCCAATTAAACTCTAATTGTAACCAAAAAATAAACATTAGCATATAAAACAATATCACACCCAAAGTACTCCAAGCCTTATAATTTAGAAGGCAAGATTCCTATCAACAACAAAGAAGGTATAAGAATCCCATCCACATTGCCCCATTAACCAAGTATTAATAGCAAGATTTACCGTTAGCAGGAAAGCAGTGTCTATGATGATGTCCTTTTTGCTCTGTGGAACTGTTTACTCCACAAAGCCATGGACATACTCATAATTTGTCCATGTAGATGAAGCAATTGGTCCATAATTTGCTCACCCCATCGGCCATCGCAGTTTGCTCTCCAGACGACAAAATAGGCACTTGGCAAACATGTACATGCCAATCAAATTGACCAAATTTTGACCAAAACCAAAAATTATAATGCATGAACATGTGTAATTCTGTCAAAAACATGCCCAAATTTGATATTGGGACACTAAAAGAAGAAACCCTAATTACAACAAATCAGAAGATGGAAAAAGAAGCTTCTTACAAGATGACTTTTGCCAAAGTTTCATATTCGGTTAAACAGCAGTGCCGAAATCAGTTCGCAAGATTGTGTTCAAGAAAAATTCAAAAATGCAAAATCCTCCAAAATTAGATATGGTGAAGGAGACAGATGTAAGGGAACCAGTGAGGGTGATAATTCTGATGGGATGTAGGAGGGGGAAGGGAGAGAAAGATATCAAAGAATCATAACTGGTGGGAGTGAGCCGTGATTTCGTATGAAAATAATATATTTTTTATCCTTCGCAAAAAATTACCAAAAAAATAGATTACTCTAGAGGAGTATAGTTTTCACAAGCATACGATTTTATTTTATTCTTTTTGAAAGTTAATATTTTTTATTTTTTATTTCTAGCAATAAAAACATCTCCACGATTACTAAGTGTGGACAATGGTTGTGGGGCGCGTATCTGGCCTGCATTTCTTTAAGTGTGGGTAGACATGTGTGGAAGGATGGAACATATTTTGTAGTGGTAGTCTTTTCCTAATCAGCTGGAGCTATAAGGACCTGAATATAACCTAAATAGCCATCTAAAAAGCAATAATGTGACCTCCTAGCTAATCTCTCCAGCATCTGGTCCATAAAAGGCAATAGGAAATGGTCCTTCTTAGTGGCCTTGTTAAGCTTCCTATAGTCAATGCACACTCTCCACCCACTCTGGACTCTGGTGGGTATCAACTCACCTTCACTGTTTTGTACTACTATTGTTCCCCTCTTTTTAGGAACTACATGGATAGGACTAACCCACTCAGAATCAGCAATGGGGTAGATCACCCCAGCATCTAACCACTTAAGAATCTCTTTTTGGATTACCTCCATCATAGGTGGATTAAGTCTCCTCTGAGGGTCCCTTTTAGGCTTAGCATCTTTTTCTAAAGTGATCTTATTTGAGCATAAAGTAGGGCTAACTCCCTTGAGGTCTGCTAAAGTCCACCCTATAGCTTCACTATGTTCTCTAAGTACTTTAACAAGTTTTTCCTCTTGGTCCAAGGTAAGTGCATTAGAGATGATTATAGGCAAAGTCTCATTATCCCCTAAATAAGCATACTTCAAATTCTCTGGTAAAGGTTTCAATTCTAATTTAGGGAGTGAAATGCTAGAGGAAAGTAACCTAGCATGATTTTCAGGCAATTCAAACTTGTTAGGTCCATTATGCTCTTGCAGGTAAAACAAAGACTTTATCACATCATCTGGATTATCATTGACCTAATATGGCACCTTTTGAAACTCAACATGATCAAGACTCTTAGTAAGCATAGTAAACAACTCATCCCCATGAGACAGGTCATGCACATCTTGAGACAACTAATCAAAAACATCAAGTGCATATACGTAATTTACATCAGCAGGAAATCTCATGGCATTAAAAATGTTAAACTTTATCACCTCACCATCAAATTCCATGGTTAATGCTCCTTCATGCACATCAATTTTGGTTCTAGCGATTTTCAAAAAGAGCCTGCCAAGAAAAATGGGAATATCATGACATGCATCACCCATGTTCATCACATAAAAGTCAGCAGGAAACACAAGTTCATTCACTTGAACCAAGACATCCTCTGACACTTCATCTGGGTAAGTATTGCTCCTATCAGCTAATTGAATCATTATGCCAGTTTTCTTTAATTCTCCTAGGTTCAGTTTGTCATAAACAGACCTAGGCATAATATTAATAGAGGCACCCAAATCAAGCATAGCTTTATCAAAGCAAAGGTTTCCTATTTTACAAGGAACAGAAAACATACAAGGGTCTTTGCACTTAGGGGGAAGTTTCCTTTGAAAAACAGCTGACATATTTTTTTCCACGCTTATCTTTTTGTTTCTTATTAACTTCCTTTTGGTAGTGCACAATTCTTTCAAGAACTTAGCATAACGAGACACCTGTTTAATGGCATCAAGGAGAGGTATATTAATCTCTACCTTCCTAAAGGTCTCTAAAATCTCTTGGTTAGCCTCATTTACCTTAGACACAGGGCTTCTAAATCTACTAAGGAAAGGTGGAATTGGCTTATAAGATTCTCTTTTCTTCTCTCCTATTTCCTTAGTAGTTTGATCAGATTCTGTGTCTAACTTTGATTCAGCTCCTTGGACCTCTAATTTAAGCTCAACCTCTCTACTTTTCCAAGGCTCTTGTAACTCCTTCCCACTCCTAAGTGTTATGGCACTAACATTCTCCTTAGGGTTGGGGTAAGGCTGAGATGGTAACCTATTTTGCAATTAAGCCTGTAAGTTACTAACTATGATATCAGTCGCTGTTTATCTCTCTTGAACTTGCTTAAGAGTGGTTTCTATACTCTGGAACCTATCATCCATCTTTTTAAGGACTTGTTCTAGTAAGAAGTTGGTCCTATCTTGACTAGAGGGTTGTCGAGAGAGTTGGTCAAAACCAGGGGGATTAGTCTTAGGGCCATACCTAAGGTTAGGGTGGTCTCTCCATCCTTCATTATAAGTGTTGGAATAGAGATCATACCTCCTTTGACCTTGGTTAGAATAGACAGTATTAATATTACCCTCTTATAGTATAGGACATACATCAGGAGGATGCCCTTCTAAACAACATATGCCATATATGGATGCCTTCTGGATCTCCCCAGTAACAATCTTATTTAACATAGCAGTAATATGAGATAACTGACTCTCTACAGACGAACTAGAACCAATCTCATTGACCCTTTTTACTTGTGACTCCCTAACATCAAACTGCTGAGTATTTTGGGCCATTAGATTAAATAAATTTCTAGCATCAGCTGGAGTTTTATTAACCAGAGCCCCCCCACTAGCGGCATCAACCATATTATGATCCATAGGAAGTAAACCCTCATAAAAATATTGAATCAATAGTTGTTCAGTTATTTGATGCTGGGGATAACTAGCACACAATTTATTAAATCTTTTCCAATACTCACAAAAGTTTCCCCATTCATTTGTTTGATTCCACATATATCTTTCCTAATAGATCCAATACGGGATGTAGGAAAAAACTTCTCTAAAAATGATTTATACAGTGCAGTCCATGTAGAGAAAGATCCAAAGGCATGTAATACAACCAATCCTTAGCATTACCAAGCAAAGAAAAGGGAAAGGCCCTCAATCTAATTTGGTCCTCAGGAATTCCCTCAGGCACCATAGCAGAGCAAGTAATAAGGAATTCACTAACATATCGGTATGGGTCCTCTCCAGCTAATCCATGAAACTTAGATAATAAGTTGATGAATCTAGAGTTTAGTTTCAAGGGCTTATCTAATACAGCATAGGTAATGGACATTGGTTGGGTTTCTAAGTTAGGAGCAGCAAGTTATCGAAGAGTAGACATGCTTACCTCTTTAACCCTAAAACTTACTGGGTTAGGCTGACTCTCTTTGTTTTCAGCTTTCAATGCTTGTTCCTTGTCCTCTCCAATTTCCTTATCACTCCTTAATCTCATACACTATGGACAATCTACAAAAATTAAATACTAGAGTTAAAACAAAACAATAAAAATGGTAAAATTAAATAGAAGTAACTAGCAATTTATTTTCTTTTCCCGGCAACGGCGCCAAAATTTGTAAAGCTTATCGTGGAGCTATAAATTTAACCACTACTTCGATTTATAAATAATTTTTATAGTATAGAAAAGTAGGGATCGATCCACGAGAAAAGATTATGTCAAAAGACTAATTTAATCCTAAATAATTTTCCTAATCTAATTTATTATTTCCTCTCTTTGTATTTCTAAAATAAATCAAATTTAATAAAGAAAAATTTGGAAACTCAATATTACTCCTAAATATTCTGGATTTAATCCTGGAAATAAAACAGTAATTAGCTATCCCAAATAATCTAGAAAAATAAAAATAGAATAATAACTTAATCTTCAACTAAAAATCAAAACAGAAAATAATAAATAGAAAATAAATATTAAAAATGACAAACAGTAACCTAAACTAATATTCTTAAAGTTTATAAGCTTACAACTCCAGAATTGTATCCAATTAATCTCAGAAAAATTAAATCAGAAAATTACCACAGAATATTAAAACAGAAAATTAAATCTGAAATAAAAAATAAAATAAACTGCATCAATATAAATACAAAATTAACCAACAAAATTACCCTAATTTAAGGACATAATTTTTTGGACTCAACAACACCTAATAAACATGAAATAAATATTAAAAACGAAATTTCCAGATTTAATGAATTCAAAACCTGCACATATCAATTTCACGAAATAAGTCTGAAAAATTATCAAATAATTCCCAAAAATTACGAAATTAAATAGGGGCAGATTAGGACACTATATAAACCCTAGGAATGAATAAAAACAGAAAAAAATAAAAACAACTATTTTTAGCCTAATTTCTAACAAACCGGTAACTAAATAGTAAAACAGAATATAACTCAAATCTAAAATTATATCCACTCTAAAAGTCAAAAGCTAACCTATCTAAGATTACCAAGACACTCCTAAAAGACTATTCTTTTGGGGGGGGTGTAACGGAATTTATATTGAAACTAATAATCATAGAATACAAATTAGCAAACCAATCAAATTAATTAAAAGCAACAAATAATTATCAAAAGTTGTCAAATTTGTGAAGAATACTTAGTATAATCTATATCCACTATGCAAATTAATATTTATCATTAACACACAAGTCGATTTCATCTATGAGTTAAACTGTAGATGACACCCACTAGCGGATCTTCCCCATTTTTCCTTATGTTATAGTTTAATTAGGTTCAGTCCTAATATAAACCCTACTAGTTTTGATAATCCTTACACCAGCGCAAGAATTTAATCAAACTAGAGCATTACGTATTAGAAAAATATCATCTAATACTTTGTAACTAATTTACCAGCAAATTGATTTAACAAAGATTTAAAACGATTACCTAATTAAAAGAGATGGGTTTAAGCCATCTATGATTAATTAGGGTGATACTAAAGCGTAAAAGACTATAAATTTTACGTATTATAGCCTTATAAACTATCATATGAAATTGTATTAAACTAATTAGCATGCATTCTAATTAATTTAACACAATTTTCATAAACAATAAACGCTAATCGCTATAGAATCATGAATATAAACCAACTAGACAATAAAGCATAAAATTTGTTTCAAAATAATCAATTTAGCATGGTTTCAATTAGATTATACTAAGTATTAAAAAACTACTCACTCATATTAAAAATAACATCACAATCAACCAAAGGATTCATGTTTAAGAATTAACTAACCAACACAAAAAAAAATTAAATTAAATTAAATCACCCTACTTTGAAGAGGATGGTGTGATGATGATATGGGGAAGATGATCAAAAGGAGATGATGAACGTGTGAAGGGGTCGTGGCTTGTTATATGTTGTAGGTTGATAATGATGAGGAGGGAAAAGAGGGAGTGGAGAAGGGCTGGAGATGGAGGATTATGGCCACGTGGTTACGTGGCTGATTATCTCAAAGGAAGGGTGATAAGGAGGAGGTTGAAAGAAGATGGTGATGATCAAGGGGTTGGTTGCGAAGAAAGCTGGGCTGCCATGAGACTTGGCTGCGTTGAAGGAGGAGGTGGCTGATTGTGAATGAGATGATGGGCTGAAGCTTATATGCGTGAGATGGGATGATGATCTTGGTGATGAGCGTGTGAAGATTATGTTAGGGCTAGGTGTGATATGGGCCTAGGCTTAGTGACTAGGGTTTTTTTCTTCTTCCTTTCTTCCTTAGACTTCTTCTCCCTCAAGACTTCTAGCTCTTCTTCAACTTTTGAAACCCTAACCCAAATAAATAATTATGGAATAATATTTTTCATAAATTATTATTTTTAGACCGTCTTCATAGCCAAGCGTGTAAAACTTGAACTTCTACGTCCTCTCTTCTCCTCTGTATCTTATTAGTGCTAAACCTGAAAAATATATAAATAAAGCAAATTAGACGAAATAGTGTGTATAATACAATCGGATTATTTAATAAAACAATGCATGATTTTTGGCTTAACAGTCATAGCCCAGTGAAAGCCCAAGGAAGAGAATTGACCAGATCAAGCTGCCTAGATTGAACTGTGTGAGCTAAGATATAAGCTCACTAAAACCTAAGTCCACTGAAACCTTGAAAATGGATCTCATGCACACTGCTTGATAGGGAAGGAAAAATCTAGCCAAGATCTCCTAAATCTATATAGGAATAGGTAATGATGTTTGATTCTAAATAAAGCTAAGAAATACTCTATATCTAAAAAGATGTGCAATCGTTGTAAAGTTTTATAGGAGAACCTTAAGACCCTATACAAACAAGTCATTGCCAACAGTAAAGATATGTCAACAAGACTTTTATAAATTTCTTTATGCTTACTATCCTTTCTAAAATTTTACCTAACTTGAGTGTTAGAGGCCCTTAAAGAGGAGAAATCCCTTTCTTTGAAAATCATTTTGTAGGTAATCCTTGGACGATAATATGAGTTGCTCAAGGCTCCTAGAATAATCATAAAAGCTTTATGGGGACATAAAGCTGAGAGATGATGCCACCCCTACAAGATGATAAAGGAAGAGGCATTGACATCCCTAAGAACACAGATCGAAATACCCAAACCTATAAGAAAGAAGACTTTGTCATGGAGTATACTCCAAATTAAGAAGATGCAACTCCTGCTAGAGGACACATGTCTTCCAGGTGTACTCACGCCCTAAAACAAATAGACAATTCTCCAAAAACGATGGAGGAGTTGATTAAATTAAAGATAGATGAAGCTATGTCCTGCATGATGAAGAAGAATTATTGGCTTGTCAAGGAAAGATAAGAAAGGTCACCCCTAAGAAATTATCTGTCAAAGGCTGGATATGGACCACCAGAACTCAAAATGAACATTTTCCTCATGACTCAAAGCAAAAGGATCCCAATAATAGACCTCGAAGATATTAGAGGAAAAAGAATGAACACTTGAGATAGACCTTGAACCATAAAAGGGCTAAGTAGGAGAAATACTTGCAAAAGAGGCCTCGTCAAAATAGGTCATATCACGAAGACAATTGTAAAAAGAATCCATAGTGACAAAGCTCAAGCTTTATTCGAATTGTGTCATGTCAGTAGTGTTCAAAGGAAAATGCTACAAAAACCTTAATCAGGATGCCCCATTAGCAGGTCACTTGCAAATAAATTCATCCATAGACATAGAGACCTAAGAGTCTAAAGTCTAAACTTCTAAAGAAGATCAAATTACTTAGGGCAATTTGATGGGAACAGTGACCTCATGAGCGCCTTGATGCATATCTAACTCAAATATATCTGTGACCATCCCACTCAGAGGTAATGATTTGCAAATGCTTTTCTTTTTCCTATGACAGGATTAGCACGAGCTTGTTTAATAGGCTGCCTCGACGATCAATAAGGCCTCAGGTGACCTTTTCATTTTGGAAGCCACGTAATTGGAAGCAAGAAAACTCTAAAGCCAGTTGCAAAACCAATGAAGTTGTCCTAGAGAGGCCGAAGTCCCCGATTGAATACATGGAAATGTTTAATCATGAGAAACTCTTTGTAGAAGTCTTTTAATCAGATGTGACCTTAGTTTTCTTCATAAAGTAGGTGAGGCTTAAATGACTAAGTGAAAAGTTCATCACGACATGGCCAACCACCCTGGAAGAGGCCCTGAAGATTAAAGAAAGGTACATACAGTTGGAGTATATCATAAGAGGTACTAGAACCTCGAGAGTAATATAGGTTTTGAGAATTCTCTTCTTAAAGCAATCCTTGAAGGTACTAAACCTATATCTCAGCCTCATAATGACCACTGGTCATCAAGTTGAGAATAGCCAATTATAAAATTTATAGGGCATTGGTAGATACAGGGAGTTCTTAAGTGTTATGTTCTATATCTACTTTATCAAGCTTGGGCTATAGGAGAAGGGTGTGTCCTTAACACCACTTCCCTACCATAGATTTCACATGCCGCACAAAATACCTGAAGGGAATGCTAAAATGACCTATAAAGGTAGGGACTATAAGGCAGACCTCCCAAGTAATGGTAGATTATGTAATCATCGATATAGCTTTTGCCTATAATATAATTGTGAGAATCCGACTCCCAAACTCCTTAAGAGCAACACTTTCCACCTACAACCTGGGGATGCAGTACCTCGTTGATAATGGCACTATAAAAAGGATTATAGGAGATCAGAAGACTGTAAGGGACTGCTACATAACCACATTGAAGGCCACCATCTCACACTTAGAATATAAAGTGAGAGAGGCCTTAAGAAACAATAAAGGGCCAGCCTAGAAACAACCTGAGATCAATATGATTAAAGTCTCAAAACTTCACAACAAGAATGTAAAGAACCTTAGGGCAGAGCCTAAGGCATGGGTATAAAATGTACTTGTGGCCTAGGATCAGTCTAGGATAGTATAAATTGATGCAAACATGGAATCACCTTCCAAAAAGCACTAGTATCCTTACTCAAATAATATGTAGATGTTGATGTGTTTGCTTATACAACATAAGAGATACCAAAGATAGATCCTAGGATTATAGTCCACAAGCTCTCCATAAATCCTTAGGAAAAACCTGTAAAATGGAAAGGGAGACACTTTACCCACAATAGAAATCAGGCAGTATCAGAAGAAGTGCAGAAGTTATTGGATACATGATTCTTTAAGGAATGCTACTAACCTAACTGGTTGGCAAAGGTAGTGATAGTGAAAAGGCCAAATGCCTCGTGCAGGATATGTGTGGATTACACAAACCTGAGCAAGGCGAGCACAAAAAATTATTTCCCACTTCTTTGGTGGATTCAACCACCAGTCATAGCCATCTCATACTCATGGATGCCTACTCTGGTTCTTATCAAATACCCATTTGGGAACAAGATCATGAACATACATCTTTCATTACACACTAGGGTTTGTACTATTATAAGGCCATGCATTTTGGCTGAAAAATGCAAGTGTTATATATTAAAGGCTAGTCAACAAGCTCTTTTAAGGGCGGATTGGCAGAAAAGTGGAAGTGTACATCGATAACATGATTTTCAGGTCCATAACCTTGTATCATTACCTTCTAGATTTGGGGATGACTTTTAATACTTTAAAAAGGTTTGTAATAATGCTAAATCCTAAAAAATATGCTTTCAGGTATTACCCGAAACGCTTTTAAGGTTTATGATTAATGGAAGAGGGATTTAGGCCAAACCTGAAAAAGCGAAGGAAATTGTAAATATTCCAAGTCTTAGAACTACAAAGAAGTTTCAAAACTCACCGGCTACATGGTAGCCTTGTGAAGATTTCTTTCAAATTCTACACAAAAGTGCCACCCATTCTTCAAGTTCCTAAAGCTAATTTAAGACTTAGATGGAATGCAAAAGTGGACCAAAATTCTAAGCAACTCGAATAGTGTCTCTTTGAGATACCTTCCCTATCCAGCCCTAAACCTTTAAAAGATCTTTTTATGTATCTATTAGTGGTAAAGTTAGCTATAAGTGTGGTCTTCGTAAAGGACGAAAAGATAAAACAAATTCCTATCAACTTCGTCAGTCATGTCCTACCAGGTCTAAAATACAATCATGGAAACATAAAGAAATTGGTCCCGGCCTGAATCATGGCGGTAAATTTGAGACCCTACTTTAAAGCACACCTAGTTAAAATCTTAATAACTTAGCCACTATAGAACATGATGTAGAAGTATGACCATTCAGGAAGAATGTTGCTCTAGGCAATAGAGCTGTCGAGGTTTGACAGAATATAGGCCTAGGACAACAATCAAAGCACAAGCTCTATCAAATCTCCCAGCAGAATGTAGGTTCAAGGACAAAAACTTGGAATAAAAGCCACACAGGTGCATAATCTATGCAGATGGATCCCCCACATAAAGTGGATCAAGGCCTAGATTAATTCTAATTTCTCCATAAGGGAGAAATATGAGTATGCCTTCATATTTTCATTCCCAACTACAATAATGTAGTAGAATAAGAAGTCATCTTAACAGGCCCGGAGACATGTAAAACCCTAGAGGCCAAAAGTGTCCGGATTTTCAATAGCTCATAGTGGTTAGTCAGGTCAAAGGAGAGTTTAAAGCTAAAGGAAACCAAATAGCCATATACCTACCCAAGGTCAAAGAATCCGGCAAAGGCTTCCTGTAGTTTGAGATAACTCATATAGCAAGATCGAACAACCACTAGCCAATTACACTAAGTAAGCTAGCAAGTTCATAAATTAACTTTAGAAGATTAATTTTCTGGGAAGTTATAAGGCACAACTATAGACTCAATAGAGTTATGTGCCACAAATATGGATAACTCCTAAATGGCATCAATCATAAGCTATCTAGAGAGAGGAAGGCTCCTAGATATCCAAAACAAGCTTAGATGCTAAGAAGAAGGGTTATATAGTACTGTCTATTTCAAGTGGAACTATACAAACAAGGATATGCAAAACCCTATTGAAGTTTGTGACCAGGAAAAGAGTAGAATATATTCTTAAAGATATCTAGGAAGGAGAATGTGGACCATATGTAGGGGTAGACTATTAGCAGGATAAGTGCTGAGTGTAGGATTTTATCGGCATATGCTACTCAAATATGCACTAGACTATGTTAGAAAATATGACAAGTTACAACTCTATTCTCCAAAAATACGTGTACTGCCCACCAATCTCTCTACAATTGTGGAGCCAATTCCCTTGTCAGATGGGAACGGATATCCTAGGTCCCTTTATTTATAAGCTACAGAACAAAGAAAGTACCCACTAGTAGCAATGGATTACTTTACAAAATGGATAAAAGTTGAGCAAGTAGCAAGTATCATAGAGCAAAAAGTCATATACTTTCTATAGAAAAATATGATCACAAGGTATGGACTTCCTATATCCATCACCATGGATAATAGAAGATAATTTGTTGGTAAAAGAATGAAGGAATACTTTGAAGGCTTAGGAATTTCCCTACACAACACTTCAGTTATAAGACCTTGGGCTGATGAATAGGAAGAAGTTGTTAATAAGCAGACACTCTGGGCCTTGAGGAAGACAACTAAGAATGACAAAGGAACTTGGGTTGATAAGCTACCTAGGATTATGTGGTCTTTAAGGACATAAGACTTCCACTGGACACACACCCTTCATGCCTATATATATCATAGAAACCCTTATACCTATAGCAGTTGGTGAAACCAATATGACGGTAAAAAGATATAAGCCAACACAGAATGAAAGGGCATAAACAAAAGCCCTGGATCTACTACCATAGGTAATAGAAGAAGTTACAATGAGGACTAAGCTATACAAAGCTATAATCACTAGGAATTACAGTAGAAGGTGAACCATCACCCTTAAAACTTGGTGATCTAGTTCTGAGAACCATGAAAACTAGTTGCAAAACACCCAAGGATATGACTAAACTGGGAAGGACCATACAGGGTGAAAGAGGAAGTATTCTCATGTACCTAGAAACTTCTCATACTAGGATACAAAGAGGTTCCAAATACTTAGCATGTGAAGAATCTCAAATGCTACTACACATAGATTTCCACTCAAAGAAATTGGTACTTTGTGAAAGCACTAGTCAAGTCCTATAACCAATGCAAGAATTTTTGTGTTTCTCTGATATTAATAAAGCAACTTTTACATTACCTTATGTTTAAATTTGTTTATGAACCATTTAATATGAGTGTGAAGAAGACAATTGCGTACAAATGCAGGGAAAACTCCTAAGATAGGTAACTAGATTCAGTTAAGGCTTAATTAAGATTTATGAGGATCAAAATTCCTAAGATCAAGTTAAAGAACTTCTAACATGAGATGATAACAGAAGTTTATAGGAATAAATGAAGGCTTGAGGGGAATCAAAATTTTGCCAAAGGAGACACACAAGATTTAAATTCATAAAATCTTATTAAATGGATAGAACTCATAATACAAATCCCTAATAATGATGTTGGTAATAAACACGTCCTCTCTTATGAGATAGGAAACATAAGAGAGGTCAGACTTAGGAGGGTAGCTTGCTACTTGCCCTCCCTTTAAATTATAAGGGCTTAGAGATTGCTAATGTGCGGGTTAGGTGAGTGCTTTTTATGCACATCCTTTAAGTGTTTATGCTAGTAATTTATATATTTACCTATTTTCTCACTCACTCTCTCTCTCTCTCTCTCTCTCTCTCTCTTACATGCACTATTAAGTGCTATACAAGTTGGTGTAATTTGAACAACATACTTATCTCTACCCATTTATTTGATGTTACGACTTGTGAGTTTTTGCTGTTTTTGCACCATTTCTTTGTGTCAAATAATTTTTCAACTCCAAAATATTTTCTCAAATCTACGTGGGTCTATTAGAATCAGTCCCTCTATAGGTAATGTTACTTTCAAAGGTAAGACTGCTTACATATAGATCTCCTTAGTCCCTGCGTGAGTGAGATCCACGCTGGGAGGAGTTGTTGCTTTTGTTGTTGTTTAAAGCTCATGAGCTTGCTTGACTGGGAAAAAAAAAACTTCTTTTAAAAGAGTAAGGTAAGTCAAAAAACTTAGAATGGGTAAAAAAAAAACATGCACATGCATTAAACATAAAATTTCGTATATAGATACAATACTGGTTTACACAAGCCACTACACAAAAAGCAAAGAAACCTTATAAATCTTTCACATACTGCTATGAAGTGTGCTGGCTCTTCAATGGCAAGATCCTTACTTTCCTTATACATAAAGTAAGACCCTAAGAGGCTGTCATTATAACTTAAGATTGGGGAAAGAACAAGAAAGCCATAAACAGTGAAAAGAGACCAACATAAGACACACAATGAAGCAAAAATAATGGTTTCTTCATTAATTGATTCAATTTTGCTACATGTAAAAAAATTTGTTGATTTATGCAATATAAGGAGAACAAAAATTAAAGTACATGAGCTCGAAAATAAGAAAAATGAAGGGAAGAAAAAGAAGAAGATCCAAAACCCCAGTTGCCAAAGACTCTGATACGGGGACTCTTTTAAGGCCAGCCGAAGAAAATACTAGGGAAATTTATCAAAGAGTATCGTCCTAAATCCCATATAAACAAGCCATAGCCAACACCAAAGGTTTTAATTATATGTGCTTCAAAGTATTGTCTTTAACTTTCTTACTACTGTGATCATGGCCTCAGGGCTAAGACCAATTTTTCTATGTTTGGGTAATTGAGTCCTAGAGCTATTAGGACATAACTGATGATCTAGACAGGAATTTGTTTCCTATTTTCCCCCCTTTCTAAGATTACACTTACAACTACTTTTGATGATAGGCACTTAAAAAGATCTTCTCTATGGTTAAGGTTGGATAGGAAAGATTTCTCAGTCTTAGACAAATACTATTTGAGTTGCTTAAAAGTTTCCTCCACTCCTTTAATCCATCTAAAATCTTTGATTGACCTTAGGCACTTGAAGAATAGAAAGCGTGTTGTGAAGAGCTAGAAACAAATCTTCCCCATGCTATCACACAGTCGATTAGTTGTTGAGCCTCTTTTATAGTTGTTAGGCTTAGCATATATAAGAATGCCTTTACTTTTTTGGGGTTTACCTTTTCATTGCTCATAAACCTTAGGATCTTATGGGTTGATACCCTAAAAACACACTTTGGAGATTTATCTTTATTTTAAAGCTCATTAGAGTATCGAAAGTCTCTTCCGAATCCAGAAAGGGTTCATCTCAACTCTTGGACTTGATAATCATATCATGAATGCATACTTTCATATTTTTGTGAATTTGTCCTTTAAAGAACTTATTAACCAGCCACTAATACATAGCATTGGCATTCTTCAGCATAAACAGCAGGGCCTTGTAATGGTTGAGAGTCTAATGAAAGTTGTATCTTGCATCCACATAGGTATTTGGTGAAAACTAGAGTAGACATCCATGAACATGAGATAACCATGTCCACTGGTTGAATCCATTAATTGATCAATCTTGAGAAATGGAAAATAATTTAGGATAAGCCTTGTTAGGTATGTGTAATCCACATATATTCTTTAGAAACTATTAGGCTTTTTAACCATCAATAGGTTTGCCAACTAGTTAGGGTAGTAGCATTTCTTTATGAATCCTATATCTAACAGCTTTTACACCTCTTTTGACACTGTCTAATTTCTATCAAGGGAAAAGTGTCTCCTTTTTCACTTCAGAAGCTTTGCCTGAGGATTTTATGGCCAACATATAAACCATAATTTCAGGATCTATTTATAACATCTCTTGTGTTGTATAACTAAGCACTTCTGTATACTGCATGAGTAAAGATATCGATGCTTTCTAGAAGGCTGGTTCCAGTTCTACAGCAATTTGCAATGTCAGGGATTGCTGTTGAGCCATAGGCACCTCCTATAATAGGCCCTTAGGCTCTGGCCTTGGATTTTTACCATCACTGTGGTCAGGCTTAAAGAGTAGGATCACATTGACCTTTAGTTTCCTAAAGGCTTGTCTTTTGTTATTGTTTGAGGCCTCTCCCACTTTGTGTTATAAGTATGGAATGTAATCTTAAAAATGGCTATGTAGCACTCTCTTGCACTCCTCTAATCTCCCACAATCTTTCCTACAGATTCATTATCTACTAGGTATTACATCTCCAAGTTGTAGGAAGAGAGTGTTGCTCTTAAAGAGTTTAAGACTGCTTTTCTTATAATTATATTGTAGGCAGAAAGTACATTCATGATAATGTATTCTACCATTATCTTGTGAGTCTTACCCTTTTGGGCCCTGCCTAGGTAGGTAGTTTGATCATTCCTTGTAGGTATATGTTACGGCCCCTAAAGCCCATGATAAGAAAGGTTGTTAGGGAGATATCTTTGTTTTGCAAGCCAAGCTTGAGAAAGCAATCCTAGAACATGACACTTATGGAAGTCCTATTATCTACGAGTATCCTACTAGTTTCATAATTGGCTATTGTCAACTTGATAATAGTGGTGTCATCATGGGGTTAACACATAGGTCTGGCACCTATATAGACCTCTTTAGGAAGAGAGTTTACAATTACCTAGTTTACTATTGGGATTGCCTCAGCTAGAGTTCTCACATAACTTTTTAACCCTTATCCCATAGCCCATATAGGGGTGGTCCTCCTAAGATGACAAGGTTGTTGTCCTTAAGGGGTGTAACTCAATAGTCATCTTCTTTTGAGCTTCTTATCTAAATGTGTTCTCCTTTTTTGAGGTCTATTCTTGAGGTACCTATCCAGCTTTTTCTTGTTGCCTAGAACATGGAGCACTTTGTCTAGGTCCCCACAGTATTCCATATCATGCCAAGAATTCTTGTAGAAGGCACACCACTTATCCTTGGTCTTGGGTTTTTGCTTGAGGGCCTTCTGATCATCCATACTTGTCTAACTCCTAATCTCCATCAGGATCTCATTGAGTCATTAAAGAGAGACTATGTCTTAAAGACCTTTTCTTTATTTTCTTTTTGGTTTTGTTTGACAAGTCTTTCTTCATCCCTCACATATACTTTTGGGGGTTCTAGTACCTCCAATGATAACTTCTAATTGTACGTACTTTTCTGCTATCTTCAAGGTTTCTTTCAAGCTGGCTTGCCATTCCCCAATGAACTTTTCACTGAGTTCTTTATATAACCTCGTTTGTGAAGGAAATTAAGCCACAAATAGCTTAAGGTCTTCTGGAAAGAGTTTATCATGATTGAACCTTTCGACATATTGAGCCTAGGACTCCTGGTCTCTCTAGGCTAGCTTCAATAGTTTTGTGGCTGACTTTGAAGTTCTTCTACTTCCAATGAAGTGGCTTCTGAAACTAATGGAAAGGTCGTCCCAAGACATGATTGGCCTTGGGGCTGCATGTTGAAAAAGGTTTGTCTTGTTCGTTCTAAGATAGTAGGGAAGTATGTGCATATTATAACCTCTGAAGGAAATTTTTGCAGTTAGATTTCAATCAAATAAGCATTACAGTGTTCTTGAACTACTATGGGTGAGCAAAAAAGCCAAAACCAAAAAACCGAACCGAAAAATCGAAAAATCGACCCGAAAAATCAGTTAACCGGTTTGGTTTTTCTAAAAAATTCGGTTTTGTTAATCGAACCGAAAAAATTTTGTGATTTCGGTTTTGGTTTCGGTTCGGCTATTTGAGATTCAGTTAACCGCACGGTTAACTGAAACTAAAGCTTACACTTTATTTTCAAAAAAAACTAAATTTTATATTAGTCAAGCATAGATTTTATAATTATTATAGATAAGACTGAACATACAATAATGTGTAAATTAATATTTGGTATCTTAAATAGTTAAATTAATTAAGAAAAGGAATGAAAATTGAAAATTAGCAACTTAAATTGACGGTTAACCGAACCGAAAATCCGGTTAACCGAACCGGAAATTCAGTTAACCGAGTTTTTCAGTTTGGTTACGATTCACATTTTTGCCGAACCGAAAAATTCGATTAACCGAAAATCGATTAACCGAAAGTTTCGGTTCAATTTTCGGTTTATAATTTTTGCGAACCGACTTTCCAGTTAACTGATTTTCGCTTAATCGAATTTCCGGTTAACTGGTTTTGATCACCCCTAGTTACTACTACCATCAAAGTGTCATATGTTTGGCACTTCGATCTTTTCTGGGAGGTTAACATCTTAGATCTTGAGGTCAAAGGGTATCTTGATTTGTGGGAAATCTGTCAATAGAGAACCTAGTTGAGGTTTATTTAGTGTTTTTCATTGAACGTTGTTGAGATGGTCTATTGTTGTGAAGTTTTCTTCATCGTTTTCATCTTGATGAGGCCGATCTTAATCAGGCATCTTCTGTAAGGATTTCTCCTACTTATCCCTTTTATGGTTCAAGGTCTCTCTCAAGTCTTCATCCTTACTCCTCTAATACCTTGAAGGTCTATTTTCAGGATCCCTTTCCTCTTACTCATCAAAAAAAAGATTCTTTTGAGTTTTGGTTGTCCCTATCTTATCTTTGACAAACAATCTCTTATGGGCAACTTTTCTTGTCTTCCTTTGATAACCCAAGAACTCGTTTAACTTCTTCATCATGGAGGACATTGCTTCATCCACCTTTAACTTAATCAACTCCGCCACTATCTTCGAAGCATGTTAGGAATTAGAGCAAACTAATCGCAGAATCATTACGATGAATAATAATAATCAAAAGTAAACAACGATAACAAGAACAATAAAGAACACCAAGATTTACGGGGAAACCCAATGCTAGAAAAAATCACATACGGCAATGAGCACAAACAATCCCCTATGAGAAGGAGTGAGTACAATACAATCATAATCACACCGAGTGATTTGATTAAGCAACAAGATTACAATCTCTCTTATAATCTCTCTCTCACAACTCTAAGAAAGTGGAAATAGAATACTCTATAGGTATTTCTTACTGGTGTATCTTGAAAGGGGAGAGGCAAGCCCTTTATAAAGGGTTAGGATGAGCGAGAATTCTGCAAACCCTAACTGTCGTAGCCGCAGGAACTCTATAAAATCCTAACCACCATGTTTGGCAGCGGCTGCTTCTTCGTTGGGCCGTTAAGGTGAAATTGGGCCATAACCCAACAATCTCCACCTTGGACCAATTTGCAACACCAACTCTCGAGCACCGCCAAAGCATCCCGAAGGGTGATGCCTGAAGGGCAGAGCCTCGAAGGGCAATCAAATGCTGTGAACACCAACTAAGTCTAAGCAATGCTCGAACTTAGCTATAAGGAGAGACTTAGTAAGCATATCTGCAGGATTCTCTGAAGTATGAACCTTCCTCACAACAATCTCTCCTGCAGCAACTGTATCTCTGACATAGGGATACTTACTGCTTATATGCTTGGTCTTGGAATGATAGGCATCGTTCTTAGTAGCTTCCTTCACACCTTCTGTAGCAGCAACATACTCAGCCTTCGGAGTAGAAAGAGCTACAATAGACTAAACTGATTCTTTCCATAAGATAGCACCTGCACATATAGTGAAGATATACCCTAAAATGGACCTCCTTCTGTCAAGATCACCAGCATAGTCAGAATCAACAAAACCTGCAATATCCCATGTAGTAGCTTTGTTCCTGTCAAATACCAAACCTCTATCAATTGAACCGTTCACATAACTTAGGATCCACTTCACAGCCTCCCAGTGATCCCTACCAGGATTATGCATATAACGACTTACCACACTCACAGCATGTGACAAGTCAGGCCTAGTGCACACCATAGCATACATCAAACTACCAACTATACTAGAATAAGGAACATGAGACATCTTCTCAATGTCCTCCTGAGATTGTGGACAAGACTCAGCAGACAATTTAAAGTGAGTTGCAAAAGGTGTAGAAATTATCTTGCAGTTACCCATACTAAATCTGTCAAGTACTTTCTCAAGATATCGACTCTGAGATAAGTACAGCTTACCGGCCCTTCGATCCCTCTGAATCTTTATGCTTAGTATCTTCTTTGCAGCACCCAAGTCCTTCATCTCAAACTCCCTATGAGTTGAGATTTCAACTTGCTGATCAAGGACTTGTCCTTGGAAGCTATCAACATGTCATCAACACATAGCAGCAAGTAAATAAGAAAACCATCAGAACATTGCCAGAAATACACATAATTATCTTACCGACTGCGCGTGTATCCTTGCCCAATCATAAAGGTATTAGACCTTTTATACGACTGCCTAGGAGTCTGCGTAAGTCTATATAAGGACTTCTTTAACCAGTATACACATTGTTCCTTCCCAAGAAGAACAAAACCCTCAGGTTGCTTTATATAAATCTCCTCCTCCAACTCCTTATGAAGGAACGCAGTCTTTACATCAAGCTGCTCTAACTCCACATCAAACAGGGCAACAAAAGTAAGAAGTACTCTAATAGAGGTATGACGAACATCAGGAGAGAATACCTCATTGTAGTCAATACCTTCCTTTTGGTTGCATCCCCAAACAACTAGGTATCCTTTCCACCTTATTTCTTTAACCCCAAGTATGCCTTCCTTTCTTTTATAAATCCACTTGGCAATTAAGGATTTTCAGCCTTTAGGTAGCTCACATAGATTCCAAGTTTGATTCTTGCGCAGATTCTTCATTTCTTCTTCTATAGCTAGGACCTAATTAAATGAACTCGAGCATAAGATGGCTTGAGTGTAAGTTGAAGGCTCAACACCTTCAAGAATCTCCTCTGTAACTGTCGGAGCATAAGCTACAAGTCCTTCACTATCAGTATAGCGAGCGGGCTTCTTGATCTCCCGCCTTGGACGATCATGGGCTATGGAATAATCATCCTCTACCTGAGGCTGATTAATATTAGAACTAGGTTCAATAGCGTGAATCTCCCTGTTGGAATGATCAGTAGCTCCACCTTGAGCTGCAACAGTCTCCGCATCTATCTCCATCGTCCTACTAGTATCTTCTCGATCACGTGTACCAGTAGAAGAAATAACAGATTCCTTCCCAGAAGATAATATTGCATTTTCATTGAAAGTTACATCTCTACTCTGAATAACTTTCTTAGAGTCAGGACACCTCATTCGATATCCCTTAGACTCAGATGCATAACCAAGGAACATGCATTTAACAACCCTTGGAGCTAACTTCCCATCATTTACATGGGAAAACATAGGACATCCAAATATTCTTAGAATAGAATAATCAACAGTATTACCTGACTAAACTTCCTCTGGAATCTGAAAATCAAAAGAAGTACGTGGAGATTGATTCACCAGATAACAAGCTGTTGAAACAGTTTCAGCCCAGAAAGCTTTACGATCCCAAACCCCTACATTAGAAAGCATACAGCGAGCTTTCTCTAGTAGAGTTCGATTGATACGTTCTGCAACTCCGTTTTGTTGGAGCTTACCAACCAACGTCTTGTGCCTAGCTATGCCATTGACAGTGCAGAACTCAGTGAACTCCGACTCATAGAACTGAAGATCGTTATCGATCCTAAACTTCTTAATCTTTCTCCCGATCTGGTTCTCTACAAGAGCCTTGAACTTCTTGAATGTGAAAAACGTTTCATTTTTCTGTCTCAAGAAGTAAACCCAGACCTTTCGTGAGAAATCATCAACAAATGTTAGCATATAGCGCTCCCCACAAATCCAAATGGATGTAATCAAGTATCCCTTGCGTACGGTGTTTAGTTGTAGAGAAGCTAACTCTCTTCTGTGTTCCAAACACACAATGATCACAGAATTCCAGCTTACCCATACCTGCGCTACCCAGACAATATTTCTTACTCAGAATGGTCATCCCCTTCTCACTCATATGGCCAATCGCATGTGCCATGATTTCGTAGTATCAACATCTGCCGATTTTGTACAAACTGCTGCTAAACCTGTAACTGTTGTACCCCGCAGAAGATATAGACTCCCTTGCCTGAGTCCCTTCATCAGGACCATGGCACCCCTCATCACCTTCAGGACACCATTCTCAGCTGAGTACCTACAACATTAGCCTTAAGAGTATCCAAAGATATGAGATTATGAGTCATATCAGGAATATGATGAACCTTAGACAAGGTCCTAACTATATCATCATGGGTTTTAATTTACACTATACCTATTCCTGTAACCTTACACTCGATGTTGTTGCCCATAAGCACAATCCCAGTATCAACAGGCTCATAAGTAGCAAACCAGTCGCTATGAGGACATATATGACACGCACGACCAGAATCTAAAACCCAATCATCATCTACCCCCTTTCCAGAGGTAGTGGCAACTAATAGATCCCCATCAAACTCAACTCAACAACACAATCAGCCGTAGCAAGTTTCTTGGACTGATCTTCTCTTCTTTCTCTTTCTTATTTTTCAGTTTTCAACAGTTGGCAATAATATGACCCAATTTGCTACGGTAATTATAGGTCTTACCAACATGAGAATTTCTAGACTTAGAACAGTACTTTCTCCTGTTACCGTTCCCCTTTTCAGTTGTTTTACCCCTTACCACTAATCGCTCAGCAGAATCAGTATATATGTCATGATCAAACCTCTCCTTGGACAACAGGTTTGACTTAACATTCTCAAATGATATACTATCAGAATTACTATATAGCATGATTTCCTTAAAGTGCTTATATGAAGGGGTAGAGACACAACCAACAAAATAGCCTCATCCTCATCCTCAATTTTAACATCTAAACTTTCAAGATTAACAATAATCGAATTGAAATCATTTAGATGTTTTTGAACAGGAGTACCTTCTGCCATTCTGAAAGTGTATAACCTTTCATTTAATCAGATCTTATTGGCGAGACTCTTCGTCATGTAGAGTTCCTTCAGTTGAGCCCAAAGACCCACTGCAGTTGTTTTATCAAGCACCTCTCGCAAGACATATGGAGCCAAGCACAACTATATAGCAGAAAGTGTCTTCAGCTCCAGTTCCTCCAATTCATCGTCCGTCAAAGAACCACGCTTCTTCTTCTGCTGTTCTGCCCATTGTTCATCTGTCATTGTGCCAGGTTTCATGTGAGCTCCTGAGAGAACCTTTTACAACTCATGATGAATAAGAACCGCTCTCATCTGCACCTTTCAGACATCAAAACTAATCTCGCCTCAAACTTTTGAATATCAATCTTCTTGATAGAAGACATCCTAAACCAGTGCTCTGATATGACTTGTTAGGAATTAGAGCAAACTAATAGCGGAAGCATTAGGATGAATAATAATAATCAAAAGTAAACAACGATAACAAGAACAATAAAGAACACTCTGATTTATATGGAAACCTAATGCGGGAAAAAACCACGGACGACGACGAGCACAAACAATCAACTGTGAGAAAGAGTGAGTACAATACGATCATAATCACAACGAGTGATTTGATCAAGCAACAAGATTACAATCTCTCTTATAATCTCTTTCTCACAACCCTAAGAAAGTTAGAAATAGAATACTCTCTAGGTATTTCTTACTGGTGTATCTTGGAAGGGGAGAGGCCAGCCATTTATAAAGGGTTAGGATGAGCGCAAATTCTGCAAACCCTGACTGCCGTAGCCGCAGGAACTCTGCAAAACCCTAACCACCTTGTTTGGCAACGGTTGCTTCTTCATTGGATCGTCGAGGTAAAATTGGGCCATAACCCAACAGAGCACTATATATTTGTTTCAGGGCATGTGTAGACCTGGGAGATAGATGCCCTCAAGTGGGGTGTATCCTCTTGGCTCAAGGGACGGCAACGCCTTTTCCCTTATCACCATCCTTGGATGACATCTTTGCTCCTCTCTCATTGCCTATAGATGGTGCCAATTGTTTCAGCATCGTATAGAGTTAATGTGATTCTTTTGGGAATCTTGAAGAACTTGTGTGACCAACTAAGGGTCACCTGCAAAACAACTATCAAAGAGGCGGATTTTTCCTCTTTAAGAGCCTCTGACGCTCAAGTTAGAGAGAATTTTTGAAAAAGGTAGTAAGCACAATATAGTTTATGAGAGTCTTATTGAACTACCTTTGATATTAGTCATAGCTTGTTTATATAGGACTTTTACGATGTTTCTTTTTGAAAAATTTTACTAGAATTCTACATTTTTAAGAGATGGATTACCTTCTAGTTCTATTCAAACTCCAACATCTTTACCGGTCCGTTGTAAATTTAGGAGATCTTGTTAGATCTTTCCTTTCCTATCAAACCACATGTATATTGTGTTTTCAAGGCTTTAGTGGACTTGGGTTCTACTAAACTTATGTCCAGGCACCGGCTCTTTCTTAAGGCTTTCGTTGATCTATTGCCAAACACCTCTCAAAGTCTACATCTACCCAAATCATAGCCCTACATCATTAGACGCTACAAAAAAATCTTTCAGGAGTTGTCAGATGTCTGTTTGTGAGAATTTTGGCTCATAGTGCGTTGATTGATTCCAAGTGTACACTGCACAGCATGCATTACATCAGACTTTGGCATTAAAGGTGAGGATGGGTGTTCCCTTTTTGTGATCGGGTGGTTGCTGGAAGACTAAGCTCATAAGTGCTGCGTGAACATCTTTATGGTAGTTGTGGTTTGTTTAGCTTCTTATATTTTTAACTTTGGATTATGAGGTTATTTTGCCTATAGGCTAATAATAATCCCCCCCCCCCCAAAAGAAAGGAATTTCCAGGGAAAGTTGGAAAAAACATGGACAGGGGTAAGGCATGTGTACCCTTAGCTTTATAATTAGGTTGTATAAGCACTAGCCAATAATTGCTCCATTCAATAATAAAAAAGAGAAATTTCTATAAGTAAGATTGCAAAGTTCTTCCTGCCGCCCCAAAAAAAAAAAAGAAATAAATGATAAAAAGAGAATGCATGTTGCTCTAGTATGGAATAAATACAATAAAGCAATTTTGCCAGTTAAAAGATGTAAGGATTAATGAAGATAATACATAATGGGGGTGTTTGACAAATAATTTTTTAACGAGTATTTTGGTCAGAAATAACTTTTTTTTAATCAAAATTAGCTGTTTGACCAAATAAAAAAGCTAATTTGAGTTTTTGATGAAAAAATTTTTTAAAAGAGCTTTTTGGATCCAAAATGCTAATTTGAAAAAGCTAATTCCATGAGCTTTTTAGAAGAGTTCTTTGAAGAACTAGTTTTTTGTCTCACAACTTTATTAGAAACATCTAAATTTACAAAACAGTTTTTCAACAAACAGCTAATTCAAATAGCTAACTCAAACAACTAACAACTATTTGCCAAACAGGACCAATAACAATGTCAAAACAACAATAACTGATGTAACTAATAGTGCATGTAATAGTGTAGTAAAGGATAAACATGTAATATACAAATGATGCAAATTACATAACTGTTCTTTATGCAATATTAGCACCATAGAAACAAATGCATAAAGAATTCATCAATTTGAATCCTGGCAATAGCCAATAGAATACCACATCATCTCAGATACTTCGCCCTAATTAGAATCGACTCAGGTGGGTTCTACCGAACACAAAAGCAACTATTCTTACTTCATCAAAAGCAGTTCAAGGATCACAGTGAATTTCAACTTGACAGCAGTGAAAATGAATGGTTATTGACAAATATGTTGACTGTAGTCCTAAATCTTACTGACCTTCATGCTGATTTTGGCTTCCCCCTCTCCCTTCTTCAGAATTTGAAGTTGAAAATTTCAACTAAGATTTGGCATACAAAGACCCTCAATTATATATTCCAAGAAGGAATGCAGGACAACTGCATCTCTGTTTGCAGCAAGGACTCAGGACTCAGGACTCAGGACTCAGGAGATAGTATATTTGGAAAGGATTCAAAAGGCTAAGGGATTACTATATTGAAAAGAAAATAATGACATACAACTAAAAGTGAGTTGTCAAATTCATGTTCCACAAATTGCCATCCACTGACAAGCAAAAAAGTTGATTCTAGTAATTCTATGCAGAGGTCGATGCAGAAGCAGGTGTATACCAGCCATGGTGAATCTCCACAGCCTTCTTGTTTCTAGCCAGACGAGATTTTCGGTGGGCACCTGTGTTTCTGTGCAAAGTTCCCTTCACCACAGCCTTATCAATGCAAGAATAGGCTTCTGCGATCAACTTCTCTATTGGCAGAATCTCTTCAGGTTGAGCCTCTTTCTTCTTTTTTAGCTTAGCCAATGCTACCAAAACCTATGTTTCAGCAGGAAAGCACTGACAGAATATGTGAAATGCTGCCAGTCTACTACAGATTGGACAATACATTAGTTGAAATTGGTTAAATTGTGAAAAGGAGTTACTCTCAATTAGTTATTTGAACACCAAAATTAATAGAATACTTTCTCAGCCAAAACAAACAGAATCCGCTTTGTGTTATATAGCCATACACATTACAGGCAAATAGGCAAACGGACACCCAGCGCTTCATTTTCAAACAAAAAGATGCAAACAAGCTCCCATCGTCCCATGTCAAATGCTAATCCTCAAGATTGGGTGACATAGCTTACAAAAAAACCATTACTTCCCACTATGACTCCCATGGAGCCTTTTTTTTGCTTTTTTTTGGGGGGGGGGGTCAATATAAAAAACTTACTCTTGAGGCCTTGACATGAGTTATCAAAGAAGCATAGTGATGTCATGCCTATAATCAAAATTGAATTGCCATGCTGCTTATACTCATTCTTACCTAGGAGAACTTACATAAAACAAATCAATTTGGGTGGTCTGTTACTCCAGGAAATTATTTGGAGTTAATTGGCAACAAGCCAACAACAGTAAGCAGAACAAGTGGCACCTTTTCTGATATTAAATATGTGTGGGACGCGCATTCATTGTTCTCCTAAGATGTTTAAATGTCCCACTTCAATCTACTTCATGGTTATGTCTTAGGTCTCTCTAAATTAGAAACCCATACAGGACAGCAATCAAATGATAGACAAAAATAATTATTTAGAGTTAGAGGTGTTACAAGTATACCCAAAAGTAAGGACCCTGATGTGATCAAAATTCAACTCAGATTTTACCTTAATGCTTAGTTGTCTGAATATAGAATTCATAATGCTATCTAAAATGCAACTGAATAAGATGTTTTTCCTTTACACTAAGGAAAAATGCCTACGGACTTTTTTCAGAGTCCTATCATTTCTTCAAGAAACACTAGTTTCTTTGTTTGGATAAATTAAGGCCCAGTCGAGGGCCCCATTAGTCACCTGGGAGGGCTTGAAAGGGGGTTTTTTGGGCTGGGGGGTGGGGGTGGGGGTGGGGTTGCCCTTCCAATTGTCCCTCGTACAGTTTGAATCCCACACTCCCTTGGTAAAGCCAAATCATAGGCCACTAAACCACCCCTTTGCTCAATAATTGAAAAAGTGGGCATTGCCAATCTATATGGTACTCAAAGCTCATATTTTCTAGAATTGTGTCTAGGAGTAAACATCTTATCTGTGGTAACGCAGGTCACTACATTTAAATAACCATCTCTTGAGAAGTCAACCCATAACTGGACTAACCATTCCTAGGGACAACTGTAACTAATACTAAAAACCAGGTTTACTACAAACAAAAATTACGACTATGGTGGGAAATATAATGACTAAGCTCTTTCAAGAGCTGATTAATTTCATGGACATCCTTATAGAGAGGGCTAAACTCAACGGGATACATTGAAAGCAACTCCAACTGATCTCAAGATTTTGCCCAAATTGACAGTGTGAGAAATATGCTCATTGTCATGGTTGCTCATATATCTAATATCAGTATGCTACACTGGACTGTACTACAACAAGAATAAGAACCTTTGATTTTAGCATGCAAGGTTTCAATCCTTGTATAGCACAATAAGACTAGAACCAATCAGGATAGTGTCTCGCCATCAATGCTATAGTTTCAATCGAACTTCAAGAGCATAGGCCAAAACAATCAAATTAAATTAAATTAAAATAGCAACAAAATACCTTCTTCATGCGAGTCTTAATCTCAGATTTGCGGGATTTGTTCCTAAGGCGGCGAGTTTTTGCTTGACGGGCTCTCTTGGCCGCAGAATCAGCCTCCTTTGGTGGAGTAGCATCACAGACAATTCTACTGCTAGTCCGCCTTCCGAGAGTGCTGAGTGACAAGCACCCTGTACAATCCAAACAGCACAAACAAAATACATTTACTTACATTAACAATCATATCATCCCCAAAGTCAATAACTAATCACAAATTATTTAAAGGCATTGACACCTCACTCGTCACAGCCAGAGAACCACCCTGCTTTAAAATTTTCAAACCAAGTAATAAAAGGCTTCAATGATTAAAAGCAGCTAATCTAGTATTGAGGCCAATACAACACTTTGAACATTGAAATACAAAAAGTTTTCTATAAATGAAAATATGTTGCAAACTTGATATATAATAAGGAAGGGCATACCAAAACTTTGAAATAGCGCAGGGTTGGAGAGGGGGTGGACATATGCACATAACCTTAATCCTATAATTGACTTATAAGGAGGCTGTTGCTACTAAACCAACTGAAAGATGCTAAACTGGCAAAGAATTTCACAATGAAGTAGAGGGCAATGTAGAAAACATTTTCTTTAGTCAACTCAATCATCATTAGAAGCCCCAAAAAAATGTCCGCAAAACCTCAACGAGCTGGAAAGCGAACATCACGAAGAAGCACATGCATCTAATCTAACAGAAAGCGTTATAGCCAGCAAACTGATAAAACAAACCAAAAGGAATAAAGAATATATTCAATTTATCCAATTAAGGCAAAAGTTATGAAATTGGACATCCCCCACCTCGAAAATCGACAAAATCTTCGCATTGCAAGCCTCATCTAGAATTCACATGTTAAAACTAGGTCCACAACGCCCCAATATTCTGAAACGAAGATCCCAGAGAAAGGCAACATTGAGAATTCACGATAATGTCAATTTTTTCAAAACCATGAACCCATGGTTGTCACACTTAGCAAAAGTCAAGCTTCTCCAAACAAGCAAGGAAATCAAACTAAAAACCCATCAAAAAAAATCACAGTTGAACTAATATGAGGAAACCTAACAGCCAGAATCCACAAACACACATGAAAATTCAGGAAAATGCAAAACCCCAAGCATCAAAAACTCGTTAGACTTTCAGAATTCACAAGCAAACACGACAGGGGCACGAACCCACTGGAAAACTGAAATTCATAACCGAATAGAAATCGAAACTGCATCTGGAAGTGATACTGGGGTCAGTTTAAATTTACCTTGAGAAAAGAGAGATTGAGATACAGACAAGGAAGAAGTGAGAGACTTAAGGTGTAAATTTCGTGAATGTGCTGAAGACGAAGAGGAAAGAGAGAGGTTGTTGAAGTGGGAAGCAAGGGAAAAGCACTGCGAAGAAAAGCAAGCCATGCTGACAGCCATTTCTGCTCTGTCCCGCTCTCTCTCGTTCTCTTTCTTCTCCTTTTCAAGTTTACCGGGCGAGGCTTATCTGCTTATCACTATGGGAAGGGTAGGGGGGGGTATTTTTTTGGTTGTGGGATGAAATTTGAAAATTATTACAATATTTTATTTTTTCAGCTACTTAAAAAAGTCAAAGTTTTCATTCTTTGATTATGCTTAAATGGTTGGTCCCTTTGCGATACAAGAGTGAGGTTAAATTATTTTTTCCTATTTCATTGTTGAAATCAAATTCCGAGAAGACTTTATATTTTTTTTTCAAAATAGAAATGGATTTATGCATTCTCATCCGAATTAAGAAGTAGTTATACAACATGTAATCAATGTACGGGGTATTTGTATGACTAGATTTGAGCTTACTAAAAATATTGTGTAACTAAGATATGCTAGTGTCTACTTGAATTGGGCTTACTAGTAATCTTATATAGTTCACTAAAACTTAAACATGTGTACTGAAGTTTATCTCACTATATTATTATTATTATTATTATTATTATTATTATTATTATTAGCAGCAACAACAAGCTTTACTTATATTCTATTTGGATATTAGAAGGGGAGGTTAATGAACGGAAGGGAAATGGAGGGGAGGGGAAGAGCGGGGAAGAAAAATGTATTTATCTTATTTGGATTTGAAGTGGATGTAAAGGGACGTTAACCATATGTGTTATGTTTAGATTAGAAAATGGATGGGAGGGAAGGGCAAGGGCAAGGAAAAATTACTATTATTTGTAAAGTATTATAATTAAAATTTTTATATTACTTCCCCTCCCCTTCATTCACCCTCAATTTAGGGGGAGGGGGAACAAAAAATAGATTATGGGGGTTAATAGACGTGAAAGGTTCCCCCTCTTTCCTCCTATCCTTTTTTTCCCAAATAAGGAAAAGAAAGGTTAATTAACCTCTCTTCCCCCTCCTTCCCCTCCCTTCCCCTCCTCTAATTCCAATCCAAACACAGTGTTAGAGAATTAGTGAGCAAATATAAATGTAGCAGACTTGTCGCCATAGGTTATTTAGATTTAGTGAGCATTAGTAGTACATTTACTTGACATCGCAATGTTATACAAGTATATGACCATCAACACAAACTTGTATGCTCATCATTTTAGAATGTTTTTATTCACACTATCTATTTAAAGCCAAATAGTCATTGTAAATAAATAAACATTGTCCAAATCAATATTAATCAGCACATAAACTCAAATACAATGAAAATATTTGTAGAAATTAGATATTTAAGTAGTGAACATTAGCTAAGTAATTGGTCAATGATGTTAGTTACAACTAAAAATAGTTCACATAGTTTAGAGAGCAAACAATGATGTTAGTTACAACTAAAAATAGTTCATATAGTTTAGAGAGCTAACACCTAATTCTAGAGAGTTGGGTGCATTTATAATGAGAAGGATCACTAACACTAAAAACATTTCATAAACTTTAGAGAGCTTATAGACACTTCTCATGAGTTGTGATGCATTTTTAATGAGCAACATGACTAACACTTTAGTGAGCTAACAAATACTTTTAGTGACTAGACCAGACCTATTAGATTTACTCACATAAGGACACAAGAGGGGGGTGAATTGTATCCACCAGTTTTTTCTTGTTTTCTCAAAACACTCGTCAGAACTGTTTGGAATGCGTGTTTGCAGTAAAGTAGAAACAAGTATAATTACGAAAACAGTAAAGGAGACACAATATTTTTACGTGGAAAACCACCTCTGGGGCAATTGAGGTGTAAAAACCGAGATCTATCACTGTAGAATTTCAACAACACTTTCACTAAATGGGCCGAATTCGTTACACACGTAACACACGTAACTAGTCTACCCCGAAACCCTAGTTACACGGACACCACGTCCAACGTCTCCTAAGAGACCACAGTCCAATGACTTGGACAATACGGACAACACGTCTAACGTCTCCTAAGAGACCACATCCAATGTCTCCTAAGATTTGGACAATTTCTTGATTCAATGATGGAAAAAGAAATAGCAAGACACCTTGCTTGAATGCTTCTTGACAAGTTGAATTTAAGGTACAAATAATCCCTATTATGCTAATATGAAAGGCTCGATTTAGCACTCTCTTTGAAGGTTTTCTCTCAGAAAATTCAGACTCACAAAGATAATTTTAAACCCTTGAAAAACCTTGAGAAAAACTAGAGAAGGAGGAGACTTAAATAGTGAGGTGCATATGGCGCACAAGTAGGGCAAAGAGAATTCCACGCCCACTTATCAACTTAACAGCCAAGCTCCTCAAAATTTCTCCATTTGATATTTTTCCCTTAAAAGATAGGATAAAATCTTTCAAGGATATTTCAAAAATATTTTTAAGGGAAGAAACCTTTTTAGATTCTACCAAAAAATCTCTCAATATTATCTTTAAAGAGAAAATCTTTTTAGACCTAACTAACACAAGGAAATTAATCCTAATTATTTTCATGAAAATCATCAGTAAAAAAACTTTCTAAAATCTTGAAATTCATTTTTTGTCTTTGACATCAGAACACCGTAGACCTGATTTCTCAGAACTGTTCTGAGAAAGTATTCTGAAGTGCTTAAAAACATTTCAAAGCAAACGCTAAGCCAAGACCTTCTAATTGGCATATTAACAAGAACCTAAAAAACCAAACCAATACTAAGCTTAAGACTCTTGTTATCAGCTGGACTCCTTGCACATGATTTTGATGTTCCATTTGATGCTCCATTCTCTGTGCTTAGAACTGTTCTGAGGTAATGTTCTCAGATTTTTGTTATTAGCTGGGCTCCTTGTGCATGTATTGACTTTGATGCTCCACGCTCATTCGAACCGCTCCAAGTATTTTTTGATGCTGTCTCAACATACAACTCAAGCACAGCACATTGGCTGGTCCATTTGGATTGTTATCATCAAAACAAGGTAGAGAAACATTAGTGCCAATGAAAAAGTTATGGTATCGAAATAATAAATGAATAGTTATGGTAGACATGATTAATATTATAATTTAGAGAAGATAATGGAAAAACTCAATGAAAAAGTTAAGTATACAACAACTTCGTGTATAATTAATGAGATTAATATTTGAAAATTATATATTTGTGAAAAAAAGTCTATATAAGTATGATGAAGACAATAGATAGTGAATTTGTTACAAAGCATGCTAAATAGAGTGATGATAAGTCAATCTGTGACGTCAATGACAAAAAGTCCATCTCCTCCTTTTGTTGGTGAGAAAAAATTTATGAAGTCGTTAATTCTCTTGTGAAGTTAGGTAGAAACTATTTTAAAGTCAGTTTAGTTTTAGTTTCCCATGTAACACAAATAAAATTTGTCTTTCAACGAAAATAATTTGAATATTATATTTATGCTAATATATAACGTTTTTGGCTATTTAAAGTGGTTCATGGGGGGCGCTAGTATAATTATGCATTCATAGTTTGTATATTTGGTTTTTAGGTCGACTTAATAGTTTCATGGGTTTTGCTATAAACTTCCCATGTTCTTATATTGTCTTGCAAGAGATGTGTTGAGTTCAGATTTGTGAGCTGAGATATTCCTTAGTTTGAAGTATTATGGAGATTTGGGGCATTTTATTTTAAACAGTAAAAGATTAGTTATAATTTTAGGTGTTTTATAAAGAGAATTTGATTATTTGATTTGTATGGTTTAAAAGAAAACAAAAATTATTTTATTTTTTCTTGTGTGTTAAATAGATTAGATTTTCGTCAATTTGTTTGAAACGTTAAAACATTAATTATACTTGTAAGATTTACATGAATTAAATATAATTATAAGATGTGTATTCTTTGAAAGAAAAAGAAAAATATTTTGTTTATTTCCTTCTGTTAAATAGATTATATTAAATGTGAAAGAAATTCAGCTTCACGGGCCTAATATGATGATCATGTTTTATTTTCCATTTTTTTTTATATTTCACGTTCAACCCTTGTAGTATGCTATATTATGCTTACAATATGTAATTTTTCAGCACAATCCTTATATATATATGATCATAATTAATATTGACTATATTATCAAATTCAAAGAGAAAGATAACAACGACGATAATGACAATGACGACAACAACAACAACAATATTAATAATGGAAATAATTATGAAAATCATATTTATATTTCTATTATCTCTAGTAATACATGCTCTATGTATATTTGTATCAAAAAAAAAACAAAATAATAATAATAATAATCATGGAAATCAAAAATGTTTATTATTTCTATATAAAAGTGTATATTATATTATGCATTAATAATAAGGTGTCACATAAGGTTTTACGGCTTGTTCAGTAGTTATAATTCAGTTTCCTTAAGTTAAAACTTCTAGAATATGAACTTATTCTATAATATTGAAATAATAAAAAATTTTATATCTATTATAATCTCCTAATCTCTCTTTGATAATTAGATGATCATAATTAATATTGACTATGTTATCAAATTCAAAGAGGAAGATAACATTGCCGATAATATCGATAATGACGACAACAACAACAATAGTAATAATGAAAATAATCATGGAAATTGTATTTATTATTCTATTATCTCTAATAATACATGCTCAAATTTATATTTGTATTGAAAAATACAAAATATTAATAATAATGATGGAAATCAAAAATTTTTTGGTCCGTAGGAGTCACAAAGGGCAATACAATATAATGAGGGAGGGGCGAATAGAACTTGAAACCTAATATGTCCAGTAAAGAGTACAATGCAATGAGGGAGGGAGGAATCGAACCTGAGACCTAATGTACCCAGTAAAAAGGGAGAGATTGACGGTTATCAAGATAAATCCAAGGGCTGAGATTGCTTAAGATTTTGATCAACGGTTGTGAAGCTTAGATTAATGAGAAACTTGGATTGAGGGAGGGAAGCATTTTTAGGCATCCATCCATTTTTACATTTGTATTAGGTAAGATAGGTAAATCACTCTCTTACTCTATTGATAATGTGTATTTGGTAGTAAGTGTGTCTCAACTATGTGATAGAGGTAATCACGTTGGTTTCTCTTCGGATTAATGCTTGATTATCAATATCAAATCTGATGATGTTGTGTTGAGAGGGAAGCGATACAATAATGTGCATAAAGCTTGTGTTCTTTCACTTCCCCAAAATCATTTGACTTGTTTGAGTGTTCTTAATAATGATGTTATGCTTTGGCATAAGAGGTTAGGACATGTAAGCCTTTCCCTTTTGAATAAACTCGTTTTCAAGGACTTGGTAGTCGGACTACCTTCTATCAAGTACAATGATGACAAGGTATGCGACGCTTGTGCTAGAGGGAAGTAAGTTAGGACTTGTTTCAAGTCAAAGAACTATGTTAGTACTTCCCGACCTCTTGAACTACTATATGCTGATTTATGTGGTCCCATGAGGATCACAAGAAGAGGTGGGAAGAGGTATGTGCTTGTTATAGTGGATGACTACTCTCGTTTCACTTAAACTTTATTTTTGGCATCAAAAGATGAATCATTTAAGAAGTTTCTTAGGCTTCTCAAGAAAGTTAAAAAGAGAGTAGGACACTCATTGGTAAGTTTTAGGTCTGGCCATGGCAAAGAATTTGAAAACTTGAGCTTCATTGATTATTGTAATGAACACGGTATAGATTACAACTTTTCTGCCCCCAGAACACCCCAATAGAACGGGGTGGTAGAGCGTAAAAATCGTACTCTAGAAGACATGGCTAGGACTATGCTTGTCGCTAGTGCTCTTCTTAGAAACTTTTGGGCAGAGGCGCTGAACACATCGTGTTATATTATTAATAGGTGCATGATCAGAACTATACTCAACAAGACTCCCTATGAACTTTTCAAAGGACGAAAGCCCAATATTATGCACTTGAAGGTGTTTAGTTGCAAATGCTGTGTGCATAATAATGGGAAGGAGTCCTTGGAAAAGTTTGACCCTAGGAGTGATGAAGCCATATTCTTAGGGTACTCCTCACATAGTAAGGCATACGAAGTGTTTAACAAAAGAATCTTATCTGTCGAGGAAAGTGTGCATGTATTGTTTGATGAGACTAACTCTATGGTTGAGCATGATATGCAGGATGAAGAATTTGAACTTAGTCTTGTAAGAAAGACCTCTTACCCACTCAAAGCTCCAGAGATGACAAAGGTAAGGCTCCTGAAGGTGAACCAAGTCCTAGAACTGATAATTTGGATGGTGGGCAGGGAGCAAACTAGTCAGAGGGAAGCATTGCTGAACCTAAATAGAACCGACCCACTCAACCCAATTATTCCCGAACTGATATGGGAACAGGCACCAGAACAGTTTCAGAACCTGTTTCACCAAGTACCCAGGAGAGATTGATAAGTGTATCTGTGGATCCATTTATTCCACGACCCTGGAAGCACCAGAGCTCGCACCCCCTTGACCAGATCATGTCTGACATTAATACAGGGGTGCAAACCAGATCCAAACTTTGACACTTATGTGCTTTCTATGCTTTTTTATCTAATATTGAGCCAAAGAATATTTATGAAGCCCTTGCAGATTCTGACTGGGTTACTGTTATGCAAGAAGAGCTTCATCAGTTCAAAAGGAATAAGGTTTGGTACCTTGAACCAAAGCCTAAGGACAGATCGATAATTGGCACCAACTGAGTGTTCAAGAACAAACTGGATGAGTTCGGAACAGTCACTTAGAACAAGGTCAGGTTGGTGGTTCAGAGCTACAACCAAGAAGAGGAGATCGATTATGAGGAATATTTGCAACTATTGACCTCGGACTTAGCTTTATGATATCCTCGAGGGTGCAATTTTGATCTCATTGGGAATGCGGATGCTGATTATGCTGGATCCATGGTTGATAGAAAAAGCACCTCAGGTATGGCTCATTTTCTTGGACCCTGTTTGGTCTCTTGGGCAATCAAGAAACAACACTCTGTTGCCATGTTCACAGCAGAAGCCGAGAATGTAGTGGCAGCTTCTTGTTGTGCTCAATTGTTGTGGATAAGGTAACAACTCAATGACTTTTCTGTTGACACGAGATGCATTCCCATATTTTGTGATAACACAAGTGCAATTAACATTGCCAAAAACCCATGTCAATATAAAATGACTAAGCATATTGACATACGTTATCATTTTTTGAGAGACAATGTTGAAAAGGGTTAATTTCAATGAATTTTTGTGCCATTGATAAGCAAATTGCTGACATCTTTACTAAGGCACCGAGTAGAGAATAGTTTAAGCGGAATAGACTTGAATTGGGAATGATCGAAAGAACTTGAGCATGCTTGTCTAACCCCAATGATTGACTAGTTAAGGGTTTTAGGCCAAATAAATTGTTACAATGGATGCATTCAATTTTTGTGATTTTACTAGCATATGTGTGGAATGTAACATGCTGATACTCGTTGAGGTCTAATGATGTTTCCCTTAGTGTCCTGAGATACCAAACTTTTAACAGTAAAAACAGGCTCTAGGAACAGACTTGACAACTGTTTGTATCATGCGCTGACCAAGTGGCATTCTTAAAATGTTGGAAACCAAAATTTCCTTTTCATTACACCAAACCTATAATTTATACCATACCTAATGTAATGATGTGCTGCATGCAAACCATTCTCTCTCTTCAAGAAGGGCCGAAATAAACTCTACCATAAACCCCCTCAAAACCCTGACTTTAAATCACCTCAAATCCTCACAATGGCAAGAACTCGTGGCGGTCAAGTATCCTCCAAACTCAAGACTTCTCACCCAAGATTACTATAAGACCAACTATCAAGAAAAAGGAGCGGAATTGGGATGAGTTCTGAAGGAACATTACCGGCGTCCTCATTGCCACAAATGGTCTCGATTGGTATGGAAAACACTCCCTCACCTTCTTTTTCGATTACTCCCTCTATTTTTGGGTTCATGAAGAGCTTGGACTTAAGATCAGTAGACTTGAACCCTGATATGGTACCTTTGGTACACCCAATTACGGGTTGGGAGATTGTGATGTATGACCCAATTGTAGCCGAGTCTAGATTAAGGGGGAACAAGTGTCCGAACTAGTTGAAGAGTCTAATGAACCAAAGAAGAAGAAAATTAGAAAAAATATGACACTTGCTGAGAGATATGAGCATTTCCTCTAGAAATCTATGGTTTGGGGGAAGGTAGTTAAGGTGTCATACTTTTAAGAACAGGGGCTATGGGTGTTCTTAAAGAAGTTGGAAGCTCAGAGATGGTTAGACCTGTTCACGGATACTAAGAAAAGATGTTTGGTTCTAGACTTGGCTGAGTTCTATGAGAACTGTGTTATCACCAATGAAGTGGTGACAAGCACAATTAATGATCATGACCTACAGCTTGATGCTAAAAAGTTAGGTGAGTTACTTGGGGTGTCCTTCGAAGGTTTTGACATGTATGTGCAAGAGGACAAGAGCGTCTTAGGCGAAGAACGGCTGTTGGAATTGACCCATAAGGTAGCCCAAAAATCCCATCTGACTGTGTCCTAGTTTGTGAGAAAGGGGGAAATGATGTCATTGCATTGACTGTTGTTTTGATTTGTGATTAAAAATATTATTTCCCGAGGTCAAGGACGTAAGCCTGCTGATCCTATGGACATATGCTACACTGATTTGTTGGATAGGGGTGAGCAAATTAATTTGCCCGCAATCATGAATAGCCATATTGGGAAAATTGCCAACACGTCCAAGAATCATGACATAGGGTATGGGTTCCTGCTGACGTCAGTGTTTGAGAAATTTGGGATTCCCTTACAGAAGAGAAGAGGCTTTCAGGTCAGTGATAAGATTGGCAATAGCACGTTGATTGGGTGTGTTTTCAAAGTGACAAAAGGTGGTAGTGCAACTTCAGAATAGGGGCTCCAAACACTTCTTTGACCTATTCCCAGTGAAGCCTCCACATCCAGCGCTCCCACAATTGATACATTGTTGCAGGACCAGATTATATTGAATGGGAAGATAGCTGAAGTAAAGCAGGCGCTTACAGAGGAAAAGGCTCTCAATGCCAAATGTCACGAGGATCTGCTGAGTGTCCTTCTTGCCATCACAGCCAAATTTCCTCCTCCACCCTCCTCGACCTGAACCTATTCCTTTCCCTATTTCCAACATTGTTTTTCAAACACTTGGTTATGTATGTAACTACTAATGGTTTATGGCTGTTTTTGGATGGTTAATGCATTTATGCTATAACTTTACTTGTTGCATGTGTTATTTGTTTGTGCGTGATTCGGATGGCTAATATCATTACTGTACCATATACTTGAGTGTATCATTGTTACTTCCCGCATTACTGCTTTGGCGGTGATTGCATCCACACTAGATTTCAACTCCCGGCCTCCTCACTCTTTTCGATGATGTCAAAAGGGGAAAGATGAGTATGACCTTGTTTTGATTGGTCTGCCTAGTTTAAGTTGACCTCTTAACTCTTGCTTTCTCTCTAGTGTGAGAGTGGATAACTATTTTGGCACTAATGTATTTTTGCCCTGTCTCACTATTAATTGTCCTTGATGACTTACGGTCATTTGGTTTGTCATCATCAAAAAGGGGGAAATACATTAGTAGCATTGCTGTAAATATGGTTATGGTAGTTGGGTTAAAAAAAAAAAAAATGGTTATCTTATGGATTAGATCAGTTATAGAGAAACATTGGAATGGAGGGCAGTTACTAAGTCAAATATAGTTGCAGAGTTTGCGTCATCCACAATGGTTGGCTGCTTTTTTTAAATAAAAAATTGAAGGGCTGTGATTGCCCAGATTACAATATTAATAATGGATTATCGCTTAACCTCCACAAATCACAGAGAGAGCACAGTTGACAACTTTTCTTTTATAATAAAATAGATAAATAATAAATAATACATATCAAGTACACTTTTCAAAATATTTGAATACTAAAAGTTTTACATTAGCCATGCAACGCATGATAATATAACCAGTATTAATAGTAAATTTATTCATAATCATATGTAACATAGTACAAAATGGGTTTTATTTTTAAAGACAATAAGAAAATTCCAGTTTTCATGAAAATAAATTAGTGATGCATGTGCAAATTTTTATACTACTTTGTGTCCATATATTTGCGCGGAGTGTCTAAATAGTATAAAATTAATAAAAACATTCATTAATATAAAAAATGCACAGTAAAAAGTACTCAATTTATATAATATGGTCAAAAAATAAAAATAAAAATATGTGTTCTACAAAAATATAATATTCTATTTGAAATATGCAAGAAGAAATTAGCACATACAATAATTAATTAGAAGTAGCATAGAATTAAATACATATAATTAACACTACAAAATACATAAAAACAAAATCAACAATATTTACCAACTGTAATTTTTTAAATATGTATAGCTCAAAGTTTTATAATTTTTTGTGATAGAGAGGAAAATATAGTAAACAAATAATATAAATTTGCTCCTAGTTTTAAGAATGAAAATATATGGCAGTGGACTAATAGTATACTACCATTTGGTTTTTTCCCCCAATCCTTAAGGAGGGATGCTATGGAACTCTTTTTTTTTTTCCCGGAGATTTCTATTTGTGCAATTGGATAAGATTTCATTATATATAAAGATTCTTATAACTACGGTAACTGCCTCCAATTAGATATAAGATTAAGCTTTCAGATTTAAATTTAAATTTAAACTTAAATCAATGTAAGAGTAAATAATCACTGACCCAAAAAAAAAGTGAGGATAAACGATATTATTAGGTTCATATTTTGGTGTATTTTCAAAACCCTATATAGTACCTTTTTTTCCCCTTGCCCGGTATTGTCATCGCTTTTAATGTAGGGTATGTTTGGTAGGGGTGAAAATCATTTTTCTGGAAAATTATTTTTTCATTTTACGGTGTTTGGTAAAACAATGAGGGGAAATTCTTTTCTAGGGGAAAATCATTTTCCTTAGAATGCAAAAAAATATTTTCATTTTGAATAGAGCGTAAGTTGATTTTACGTTTCTTGGGCTCTCACACGGTCTTATATTCGTTCTCTGCTCCGTGTCTATTCCCTCAACATATAGTTCGAAGATTAAGGAAAATCATTTTTAGCTTTTTTGTTCATTTTTTGTTAATCAAACTCATTATCCAAAAAGTTTATTTTCTTTTTTACCAATAACTGAAAATATAAGCTAAAAATCATTTTACATGAAAAATCATTCTACATGGAAGACTATTTTCTAGGAAAATGGTTTTTAATCCTACCAAACACACGAATAGTAAAAAATATGCTATAAAGTGCTAGCATAGGTTACTCTTCTTTAAATAATTTTTTTTTCACGATCTTTTTTTCTTATTGAGCAATCTAAAGAATTGTACTTACCTAAAAAAGTTGTGGTTTAGAAAGTAAACAATTTGATTATGTAGCTTTTTCTAATATGAATCTTATGAAAGTCTGAAATTTAAGTCAACCTTAACATATCATCCAATCTTACAGTGAACTTTTTCTTTTTTTCCTCCTTAATAATGTTGAAGGGAAATTGCTTATGTTTTCTATTTTCAATACTATATTAGTTATAAGGAGATCGTATTGGAAACAGTAGTAAAGAGAGAGTCTTTCAATTAGATAGTACATAATGATTATATGTTAAGTCTTAAGGTTTAGGAAAATATTAACCTCCAAAAAAAAGGAAATAAAAATAAAAATAAAAATAAGAAAAGACGAAGAGTAGAAAAAAAAGTATATTACCATTTAACTCTATCCTAGACAGTATAAATGTTTGTACTATATATACATACAAAAGAGAATCGACTAGAGCTTTATATGCAAAATTTATGATTTTATCTTTTTAAAAGTAATTTTAAATGGCATGATTTTATCCTATGGAGTTTTGTACTCTGCATACAAAAAGAATATGCGAGTATTTTGTATTTAGATTATACTGTTTATCTTTTGCACAACCACCAAGTTATCTAAACTAATTGTTCATCAATAAAAAATAAAAAAAGCAAAGAAAAGCCCACTAACCAATTTATTTATTTAAACCAAATGAAGGAAAAGTTCTAACATAGTGCCTGTTTGAATTGTTTCTTACTTTGCTCCAAAATGCTTATTGTAATCTAGATTATTTGAAACTCTTCCCCCATTTCTCTTTCTTCCAGGCCACG
Source organism: Carnegiea gigantea (assembly GCA_029747015.1). Lineage (NCBI taxonomy): Eukaryota > Viridiplantae > Streptophyta > Magnoliopsida > Caryophyllales > Cactaceae > Carnegiea > Carnegiea gigantea. The sequence continues at coordinate 324,264 of JAKOGI010000800.1, read as the reverse complement.
CCCTCATTGCTCCCAGCAACCACCATGGCTAGTCGGCCACCAACTTTATCACCTCCCTAGAGTGTTATCCAATGGTTCCTAGCCTTTATAATCTCTGTCTCTTTTATCTGGAACCTTTGCTTGTATCATAGTCACAATCTCTCTATGCATTTAAGACTTATTTGTTGTTTTTGTTAAATGAAAGCATTTTGAAAGGAACGATAGGAATTTTCAGGTATTTTCGATTTTGCTGGTTGTTTGTAACTGTAGATGCAAGGCAGAGTTCCTTAGGATGGAGAAAAGGTGTTTTTTAAGATGGCAATGCAGTTGACGAGGTTGAGGGGAATTTGTAAATATATATCTATTCAGTTATTGTAGAAGTGGACGAGGGAATGTTTGTAAACATTATAACTACCGGGTGTTTGAGTTAACCAAGGAAGCTTTGATATCGAATAAATGGTTGTTAAGAAGGGGATAAGGGAATCAGTTATTCTGGATTCCATTTAATAGAGGAATCTTAGGAGCTGTTTTCATCTCTTTATCTCATGGATACATATTTAAAATTTAATTTATTATCTCTTTTTGCAGGATTACACCATAATACAAGGATGGGGGAGAGAAAGCATCTTGACCAAAATGATTTTGCTACATCGATAATTTTTTCAGATTTGCCGTTTCCAAATGCCACTCTTCCTCCATCAAAGGTTGTAAGTGACAGAAAGTTTAATTTGTCTCCCGTCATGTGCCTTGAGTAACCACTATCTAAGAACCATAGTTGATTGTCTCCTCTCACTTTAGCCTGTGAAATAACTAAGTATTTGTCTTGGGAACCCAGATCCACTTGGGTCCCATTTTCTTTGACATGGAGGTTAAATCATCTTTTCTAATCCATACTTGTTTAACATACAATGAGTTTCTCTCCATGACTCTTTTTCTCAAAGGACAAGCATAGCGATAATGACCAGTTTTTTCACAGTGAAAACAGATTATATTTTCTTGAAGTCTAACATATTTTTTGTTAACTGGTCTAGTAACAGGTCTATTCACAAATCCTAGTCCTTTTTATTACGACTATGGTAAGTGTTTAACCAATTAAGTGCTTCTGAGGAACTGTTCCAGTGCCTATTCTAAACAAGGTCAGATTCAGCCTTATGGAGCTTTTCAAGCAGCTGACTATTTTCATTTATTAGGGCTTTATCTTGAGTGCTTCTGAGAAACTGTTTCTGTGCCTGTTCTGAACAAGGTCAGATTTGGCCTTATGAACCTTTTTAAGCAACTGATTGTTTTCACTTACCAATAATTCTATCTTAAGTTCCAGTTCTCGGGACTCTTCTTCTAGCTTTGAGAGATCAGTGTTAAACACTTCTTCTCTCTTGTTCATTAGTTCTTTTAGCATGTCAATGTCCCTGCTTAAGGCAAAAGTTTTTTTTTTATCTTGTTTAGACGTGAGAATTTCATTTGCTTGCTCAAGTTCTTGTATGGTTTTTTCAAGCATTCAGACATCCCTTTTTTACTTGGAACAAGTATCTTTAAGCATACAATTCTGAGTACTTATTGCCTCACATTCATCCATTAAGGAAAATAATAATTTCAGAATTTTTGCTTTGTTAAAACCACGTACCTTTTCCTTGAATTGGGACACGCTCTCGTCCGATTCTGAGTCAACTTCAGATTCGCTTTTGGCCATAAGCACCAGTGCAGCAGCTTTGTCTTGGGAGCTATCCTCTTCTTCTAAAGTTTCACCCCATACTGCCACCATAGATTTATTGAACCGCTTGACAGAACTACTAAGCTGTGGCTTCTTTCCGCGATTTCGATACTGTTCTGATGCCTGTTCTTCCTTCTGCATGGGGTAATATTTTATAATGTGGTCATGCTTTCCATATCTGAAACACCCAGAGGCTTGATCATGGTCGCTGTTCCTTGCTTTGCTGGTACTCCCCTTCTTGATGCTCTTTCTAACCTTCTTGAAGATTTTCTTAAACTTATGAGTCACTAAGGCCATTTCTTCCTCATTCAAGTCTGAATCATCACTTCCTATGGCCTTTAGGGTAAGGCCTCGATCTTTCTTTATTTCCTCTTTCATTTGGGAGTTTTTCCTCAACTCGTAAGTAGATCATTGTACTCCAAGACTCCCAAATATCATAGGAATAATGATGATAATAATCAATACATACCACTCATTGAACCATTTTTCTTAAACATGATAACTTATTTTTTCTTGGATATTATAAGGACATCTAAGGTAATTAACTTGTAACTCTAGAAGGGAAAATCTTTAGCTATTGGGTAGGCAGAAGATAGTAGACCAAAGCGAAATCTACTTTTTTGTACGAAATTCCAAATTATCAATAAGGACTGTACTAGAAGGAGAAACCCGTTCTAGTAATACTGGCATCTCATTATGGATTTCCTCTTTTTTCTGCAGGAGTTCTACTTTGATGATCACTATTGGCGAGTTCTCGGATTGAACTATCTATCAGAGAATTCTTCGATCTCTGTGTATGTTCAATAGAAAAGGAAAACTGATTAAGCCATAATTGCCAACGTAGGAGTTGCCCTTGTGCTTCCATATTTGATAAATTGTTTTTCACAAAACTAACTACTTCTTTGTAGTCGGTTCGAATAAGAAAAGGTTTTGGAGCCAAAAAGATTAAGAACTTTTTAATTTTGCTTCTTTGATTTTGAGTAGTGTGCTCCAATGTTCATTGTTGGCATCTGTCTCAAGCACTAAATAATCTCCTTCATTGGACAAATTAAGAACGAGAAGATTTTTACACATATTTTTGAAATTTTGAACAATCTTTGTATCATTAGTGATCCATGTCCAACTTACTTCTTTCTCGAGTTTCTGCTGCAATGGCTTTCTCAGTTTAGCTAAATCTTTAATGAACCTAAAGCATAGGTAAGGCATGCAAGAAACATTTCTAACTGCTTCCTATCTTCAATTTTTTCAGAGAAATTTTCTATTTTTTTAGAATATATTTTTGTAGGATAATTTATCCAGCTTTTATCTCTAGTCCTAAGAACTCAATTTCTTATTCTGCATAAATGCACTTGTTCTTTCCATGTATAATATCATGATCAATACATTTTTGGGTGACAGCTAAGACATCATTTTTGTGCTGCTTTATGGTTTTGAAAGAGTCAAGGATATCATCTATATAAACTAAACAATAATAATTAAGGTCTTCAAAGATATTATCCGTTCTTCTTTGGAACATTTGAGGTACATTTTTAAGACTAAATGGCATTACTATCCATTCATAATGTCCTTACGGGGTACTAAATGTAGTTAAAGAAATAATTTTCTCATCTATTTTTATCTGCTAATAACTGCTTTTGCAGTCCATTTTTTAGAATCAAGAGGTGCCTTGAATTCTATTAGAAAGGACTGTTTTATTAGGAATGTAATAACCATCAAAGATAGCATTATTATTAAGTTTTTTTGTAATTGATTACGATTCTCGCTTTTTCTCTTTTTTCTTATACGTGATTTCTTACCATAAAAGCAGGGCTGGTGTGAGAACTCTTGCTATTTCTGAGTAATCCTTTATCCAAAAGTTCTTTAATTTGTTTATCAAATTCTTGGATATCTTAGTGCATATACACCATTTGCTTGATTTGAATAATAGTATTGGGATTTAACAAAGTAATTTTTGCAAATGTCTTGTCCTTTTCAAAGAATTTTAGTGGATTATCAGAGTAAAGTTCTTTACATAATTGCTCTTATTGTTCAACAATATGCTCTTCAATAGATAACTCAAGTAGTGAGATTGTTAATGCTATCTCACGTTGTGCTGGCATTACCTTCTTACCATGCTAGCTGTGTGAAAGTTCAATTTTTTGATGAGTGTAAGCCTTGGTCAATTTTTCAATAGGAACTGAGTAACCATTGATTGTAAATATTATTTAATTAATAGTCTGTGTATATGGAGAATATAGTCTCTAAAAGTTATTTTTAATAATCATGTCATGAGAGGGTTGACAAGCAGTCCATAGAACTGTTATAAAGCATTGAACCCCTAATTCTATGGATAACCCTTCTATGGCTTCATGTGACTCATAATGCTATTATCAGCTATCCTCACTTGTAAAGAATTTTTAGCGTTTTTCTGCATAAATCTCTGAAAATAATGCTCTTTTCCCAAAACCTACAGAACAACCACTATCTATGTAGGCACACAACTCATATTTATTATATCCCTCTAAGCATACGTTTACTGGGTTATAGTTGCCATTAAGATTTGTGCTGGTGACTTCATAGCATATTTCCATAGTCATATTTTTAACTAATTCATCCTTATAAATTGGCTCACTAATAGTTCTTGTTTTATATCCAATGACCTTTCTATCTAGACTCAAACTTCGGTCTATGCTAGGTCTTGCAGATTCAAAACTCATTCTACTCATTTCACTAGTCATACTAACTATATCATCTTCCTTAAGTTCTTCTTTAGTTGATGAAGATCCTTCTCCCTGTTTCGATCTTGTACTCATGTGTCTTAATAATTGGGGTTTAATGATTATTTTACCATTCTCATCAATTTTTATCACATCTTTCTTATTGATTTTTGTAGGGCTGGCAAAGCTAGTTATCTATGAATGATCAATTTTTATCTCATGTGGATTGGATTTAATCCTCTGAATTTTTTGCATAGGGGTAGGACTTTTAAACTTTTCTACTTCTATTATTGTCACTTTAATCTTTGGATCTATAGCATTATGCAGTTTGTAGATAATTTTTCAAAATATCCTTAACGGATAGAAAGTTTTTTTTAACAAACTCATCTCTTAGACTCACATAATATCCAGGTCGATAATTGAATCCTACCGATCCATTGCACACGTTGGTCTTAATCCCTATGATAATTTAAATATTAAATTTGGTATGCCTTATATCATAGAGCAAAGCATAAAGATATCTTTGCTATAATATTGTAATGGAGTAATTTGCACTTGGACACTTCCAACTTGGATATACCTATACTTTTTATCTTTGTTATGCTTAAGGATGTTTTCTTAATTAATGAGATTTACTTCTCCCACATCATACTCACAGACTTTTATTTCTAAATCTCCTTTCATCATTTCACACACATACTTACTCTTTAATTGAAAGATAGATTTTTTTTATAGATCATATCCTTCTGAATTATGGGAAGAACCCAATCTCCTTTAACTTCCTTATGATCATTGTCTACAACAAACTATTCTTCTTGAAGATCACCATGACTAACTAAGCTACTTTCCATCATATGACTTGTTTCTTCATAATTACGTTTTTCATATTCATTGTCCAAGATAATTTTAACAATCCCTTTGTTGTTATTTAGGGCTTAGTCTAATACCTTATCTTCACTAAGCTTAACATAATCTAGACTACCAAGGTTTCAATAAGCTTGTTATTCTTCCTATTTTTGCATTTATTAGCATAGTGTCCTACTTCTCCGCATGCCAAACATTTGGAGTTGTTTTCTCTTGCAGGACAATAAGCCACTTTCCTAAAAAATCTACATTTTTAAGACTTGGTTTGTTATAAATTTTTTTCTATATTTCTCTCCTCTTTGCTTATTAAAGCTCTTTTTCTTATAAAATTTTCTTTTTCGTCTCCTTTCTGGTTCTTTTCTCCATTGATGAGGCGAATCCCAACAAGTTAGGAATTGTTGCTTAATTTTCTTTTGCTTTTAGAGATCAAGACATTGATCATTGACCCATTTTCTTAAATAAGAGATTCTTAAACCAAGGGTGACAATGACGTCTGCCCGTCCAAGCCATGCAATGTATTTTTCATTAGTTATGAAATTTATCGGATATGGTAAGTTGTCATAGAGCATACCAAGATTGGTTTCATTATGCCTGATTTTGTAATAATATTGACTAAATTCAGCAATATAATTTTTCAGATATCTCATATTCTATAATTTTATATTATTAACCTTTCTCTGCCATTCTCTTGTCTTTTCTTCATAATCAAGTTTAACTCCGATAAATTTGGTTTCAATTTCCTTGTGTAAATTTTTAAACATTGTAGCTGGTGTTTCCATCATTCTTAATGCGTTTTTACCATCTTCATTTAACGAATCATACCAGTCAGCTATAGTGCCAGAAAAACTATGTTCGATGTAATTAAAGAAATTGCAGCAGTCCATATAGTGTTTAGATTTAAAATACTATTCATATCTCTTTTTCAACATTCAAATATTTCTTCTCTACCATCTATATTTAAGATGCATCCCGTTTGACTAATTGGAGTAAGATAAACTTCTTCGAAGCTGTAGCTTTCCTTGGGATGAACCTGAAGGAAAAATTGATTGTATGTCCTGCTAAAACGTATCTAGGTCTTATGAAATGAGTATTTCTTCTAGAAGGTTCAGTGAATTCTTCAGGTTTAGGAACAACATTATTAACCATATTAGTTTCTATCTCATCTAAGTCGAGTTCTTCTCCAATTTCATTATTCTTATCTTCAACAGCCATTTTACCATATTTTTTTATCTAATTTTCCTTTTATTTCTTCTAAGGGTACATCATTAAGATCTTCTAGCTTGAGTATGTTCATCTGCTGATATATTTCTTCTTCTAATTAGACATTATTAGTCTCATCATTATCATCAGATAATGCATCATGTTTATCACTAATTGTGCTCATAATTTTATTTAATTCTTCTGGATTCTGTTCTTTCTCGAACATATTCTGTAGTTGTTCAAGAGTATACTGTTTATACTCCATCTTCTTCTTCTTTTTCTGCTTTTTCAGGCGATTTTTTACCTAATTTTTCTCCTATTTCTTTTTGAATTTTTATGTTGTGCAAAGGAAATGGAGCCTTATTTTTTGGGTTTTGGAAAAGATATTTGTGCAGAAATAGAGTACTAATACTGGAAGTAGCTTTTCCACTATATCTTCCTTCGTTACCTAGAGAACGGTTTATTACGGATAATTGCTTCTTAAGCTCCTTAACTTCAGTCTTAATTTTAGCTAATTTTGCTTTCAATCCTAAAACTATATCAGAGATACAGTTTAATTGAGTTGCTATTGAAAAATTGTCTTCCTGAGAGTGAACAATGTGTGAATAATTATCTTAATTATTTTTGATCACTTGACTCTGATACCAGTTGAAAGAGGGCCTGGAGTAGCATTTGTAAGAAATTTTTCACATGCACAAATTTTAGATTTTCGAAAGTAAGTTTTTAAGGATTTTGGCTAAAATGCAAATAGAAAAAGTTTAAGGGATAAAAAGAAAATGCGAACAATGAACGGTCCCCTTAAAATAGTTTCCATAGAATATTGACCCTTTTAAATATATTCTAATAACATGGTCCCCTATTTATAATTTCCACACAAAGCAGGGTACGTGGCAGTGATTTTTCCCACTATGCTGCCACTTCCTTTAACAAATGGCTATGCATTTTTCATGCAACCCAAGCCTGTTGCTGGCTCCAACAAAAAATAAATGAAAAGAAGGAAAAGCCAAACATGTAAGGCCAATCCAACAATAACAATCTAGGTGGACAAAGTAGATGTCCAACTGAAAGTATAAACCTTGTTTGGCAAACAGCTATTTACTGTTAGCTGTTTACATTAGCTATTAGCTGTTAACTATTTAAATTAGTTGTTTACATTAGCTTTTTGAATTAGCTATTTAAAAAAGAAGTGTTTGGCAAAATTAGCTTTTGTTAAAAAAGATATTCAATAAAATTTCAATTGTACCCTTATCTCTAAATTACTGTTTAATTAAAAAATTTTTCATTTACTATTTACCTTATTTATTTTCAAAAAAAATTAAATTGATATCATATATACAAATTAACTTTACTGATAAAACCTTAACTTGTTACTACTTATATAATTTGAATTCTTATTAATTTTTTTTTCTTTTCAACTTGTGTATATCTATCTACATGATAATTATGCCTTCAAATATTATTTTGTTATTTGCTACATATTTTATTATTATGAATTGAAATGTATATACTCAAATGATTTAATCTTGAATAGATGAAATTTAAATAATACACAACATCAAATATCACTACAAAAGACTAATGGCATATGGTGTAACTTTTTCAAATTCTCGGTAGTTTTGTCATTTTCACAAACAGTTATTCCTAAAAGGCTAATGGAAATAGCCTTTTGAGAAAGAGCAGTTTGGATCCAAACAACTCTTCAACCAAATACTAATTTGCTGTTTTGACCAGTCAAAACGGTTAAAAATCTCAAAAAGCTCTTTTTCTCCAAAAAGCTCTTGCAATCAGACACCCTCATAGTATAATTTGTGATGGAGTGATCTCACCTTGAAAATTAACTATGACAACATATCAATGTTTATTTTATTAAGTACATGATTAGATATATATATTTCTCTTTCCGAATTATTAACTTTTCAATATCCCTAAGTATGGTGTCTAAATTATTTAGTCCACAAAGTTTGAAAATGAATTTTTTGGTCCCTCAAGGTTGAGGAAAATGACTTTCTAGTTCTTTTTATCATTGATTTGGCTTGAACTTTCACAAACTATAGTTCTGATGCAAAATGGATAATCTAGTAATTTGTTATTTTTTTTGGCTTTCTCAGCAAATATGCTCATTCTAACTGTTGACTTCTTATAAGGACTTTACTAGTACTAGTTATTACAATCTCCGACTTATGTCAATAATATTATATTTTCTATTATTATAGGCACACTATGCTTAGCAAAATAATAAAGCTTAATTAGAGAGCTCTGACCGTTACCTAAATGCAGTCAACATTGGACTCTGGAATTCCTCTAGCTTCCAATATACAGAGATTGCTAATCTCAATCACATATCCATTTTTGTTTTCTACCTCAAACCATATTCACTAATCAAGTTTTTGTATGTTTAAGGGTGGTAATACTTTAGTCAAGAAATTATAATATTTAAGACATATAGTTCGATTAAATAATGTTCCCTACTGGGAAACTTCTTTTATTAAAAGCTTGAAAGTGAAATTATTACAATGGAAATATTAAAGAGGGACCTAAACAGCTGCGATCATTGCAGATGTTTAATCATAGAGAAATGGAGAATCCTGACTTCATTTTTGCTCAAGTATACTAAAATGATCGTGTTCCCTTTCAACACTCAGCCTCTTTTTTTTATAGAGGAGTTGGAGTACAAAGGATACCCTAATGGTTATAGTACACATACTTTCACAGGACACTTCACATGGCTATAGTAAACTGCATTATTTTACGGACTTAACACTTGGCAAGAAAATAATAGTGCAATAACTTTTTAGAGCGCGCTTAATGCTGACAAGACTAGTGTATTAAGATTCTGCATACCTTTATCTCCAATAATGTTTTTTAGTCCATCATTATCCAAATAATCATCAAAATTTCCATCCAGTTCAAGATGCTCTAGATCCTTTTCAAATAATTCATGTAGATATCTCTTTTCTTTTTCTGATAGAAATTTTCCATCTCCAACATCAAATACATAATTAAAGGCATCTTCTTCTGTAGCCCCTTCTACCTTCATAGATTTGCTAAAATTACTATGATAAGTGTAAGTAATGTTCCTGCAATGCATTAGTATTTTCCTTATTCAGTCAATGTCACATTTGATGATAAATGTTGTAAAAACCAATGGCCTTTGTTAAAGTAAGATCACTTCTACTTCTAGTTATTCTAAAAATCATTTTTGTCATTGATCATCGGGATCTTCTAGATCAATTAATTGAATAAGATAATAGACTAGTTTGACTTTCCAATTTTCATACTCGATTGTTGCACAATGTACCTCAATATGTAGACTTCTATTGCATGAAAATTTTGTTGGATCATCAAGAGATGTGAAAATTCAATAGATCCTCTTAACCATACAGTTTTGAAATTTGGTTAGACCTGGGAAGAATGAGTACTTCAGATCAGGAATTTCCAAGAGGTAAGCGACCATCCCATAGTGCCAAGCTTTCATGATGGGATCATCTAGTGATATTAAATTTGCTAGAAATCTAACATCACAACCTCCAGATATATCAGAGAAGAAAATTGTAGTACTCCATGATTCCTTAATATCATAGAAATAACTATGATAGTAGTCGATGTACGCTGTGTACTTGTCTTTAAACCATTTTTCTTTAATGTAGGAACTTATTTTTGCTTGAACATCATAAGGACATCTTAAGTAATTTATTTATAACTCTAAAAAGTTGAATCTCTGTACTATTAAATTGGCAGAAGATAGCAAAATCAAAGAGTAATCTACTTTTTGTGCAAAATTTCAATATCCTTATAAGGATTCTTCCAGAAGGATAAACCCATTCTAATGGTAATGACATTTCATTTTAGATTTCCTACTTTTTATATAAATTTTGCTGTGATGATCACTATTGGCAAGTTCATGAGTTAAACTATATGTCAAAGAAGCCTTCAATTCCTATACATATTCAATAGAGAAAGAAAACTGGTTAACCCATAATTGCCAATGTACAAGTTATCCTTGCGCTTGCACATTTGATAAATTCCTTTTGACAGAACCAAGTATCCTTTTATAATCAATTCGAATAAGAAATGGTTTTGTAGGTAAAAAGATTAAGAACATTTCAGTTCCCCTTATAACTGTAAGGATTTCTTTTTCTATTGTCGGACCGTTGCATCTGCTTTATTAAAACTTTCACTATGATATTTGTAGAGTTTTTCTCCTTCTTTTATGTTTAGTACTGCACTACAGTGCTAATTACTAGCATATGTCTCAAGAATTAAATCATCTTTTTCATTAGACAAGTTAACAACAAGGAGATTTTTGCCCATCTTTTTGAAGTTTTGAACAATCTTTAAATCACTAGGGTTCTATGTCCAAATCACTTCTTTCTTGAGCTTTTGATGTGATAGTTTTTTCAATTTAGCTAAATCTTTATTCAAATATTAAGCATAAATAAGACATCCAAAAAATTTTTTTATAATTGCTTCCTAGCTTCAATCTTCTCAGAGAAATTTTCTATTTTTCCTAAAATATACTTTTGTAGGATAATTTGTAAAGCTTTTATTTCTAGACATAAAGACTCTATTGCTTATTCAGCATAAATGCATTTGTTCTTATAAAGGATAATGCCATGATCAGTGCATTTTTGGATGACTATTAGAACATCATCTTTGTGTTGTTCTATGGTTTTGGGGGAAAAAAAAAAGAATATCATCGATGTAAACTAGACAACAACGATTAAAATCTTTGAAGATGTTTGTAAGAATCCACCTCCCTAGGGATGGGACCCCCTATGAATGGTTTGGGTTCGTGTGCTAGGTGCTTTTATGCTTTTCTAGAAATTAAATTTTATTATTATTATTATTATTATTATTATTATTATTATTATTATTATTATTATTATTATTATTATTATTATTATTTACAGAAATTAGCAAGGCAAAGCTGGGGTTACAGAAGTATGAGGAATTGGCCTCGGGTCTAACCAAAGATCCCAACCAAGTTCCCTGGGCGGGACCAGGTCTAATCCCCGGTGACTGGGCCCTGGCAGCCTCTTCAACCTGACTGAGAATTAGAGTGCAGGTTTGATCCAAGAAGTCAGTTGGGTTCCTGAGTTAGATCAAATCCACTGATTTTGGTCAGGCAGATTTTTCTACATTGGTTGGAATATAATTTCCCAACTCTAGCAATGTAGGAATAGATACCGAATAAAATAGTAAAAAAACATTAATGTTTAACTAAATAGAGTCGCCAATGAATTGTAGGAAAACTTATAACCATGACACATTTTGAAGCAAATGATATCGATAGAGACACCGAAGAGACAAATTGAAGCTACTTCACAAGGGTTTTGGAAAGGCCTTCGAGCAATTCCTAGTATGGGGACCATCATCGCTACTCGTTTTAGAACCGAGGTTCCAGATTCAATGGCGATAGCATGGCGATGTGATGGAGTGCATCCCATCACTGCTTATCATCATTGACGGCCTTTATGAATCAACATAAAAAATTAAAAATTAATCATACTAACATACATCCATGCAAAAAATTAGGATCATTGATATAATCAGGCACGATGTTATTCAAGACAAGCAAAAGATAAAACTGCTCAAACTGTTACAGCAGGCGGGGATGTGACGTCTTTGCTGAACTACAATCAACTAAATTTCATGAAAAATAAGAAAGAGAAAGGGAGGGAAAGTTTTAGGATACGCCCTCGGATAACCCTACCTAAATCCTAAGGAACCTAGCAGAAGACGGTTTATGAAACTGATGTGATGTCTCTTTTCTTGCACTATCTCTCTTTTTTAGAAAAGGGTTTATAGCTCTCTTTTCTCTCTAGCTTTATGCCGTTCTCATTCTTTTTTTTTCCAACCTCTCAATCGAGAGGTCAACCCCTTTTTTAAAGAGGTTGAGGGGGCTGTATGACTTAGCCTTTAGAAAAGGTGACCTAGTCCTATTCTGGTTAAACTTTAGGCTACCTTGGTAGATTGGAACTCTAATTAACAATGATAAATTTAGTTAGGGATGAAAATTTAGTTTTAGTGGGGGTCTACTCTAGTAGGTACATGTCTCGATTAAAGGAGAAATAGGAACCTGGGTGGGTTTTGCTTATAAAGAACCTAACCTTGTTCACATGGAGACTGGCCCATTAGGCTAGTTCCTCCTGCGACCTTGGCTTGTTTCTACTTCTCTTATTTATTTATGGGTTGTCAATCTGCTGAGCCCCTAAATTGTATTATTAATTTCGTCATCGGGCTTATTAAAATAGAATGAGGCATCTACGTACAGTTAGCCCCCTGTAACACCCCGAAAATTTCATTTTATTTTATTACTAATATTTAACCCTAAGTGGTAGCGGACAACCCAATAAGGCTCTACCCCCATATTTCCTACTAGGAAACACAAGGATAAGTATCAGATGATCTACTATTGAGAGCTTAATAATAGAGTCAAACCAAAGGGTCAAAGTCAAAGTATAATCATCAAAAGTCAAAGTGGTTAAATGAAGGGAATTTATTCAACATAAAATTCCTAGATATTATGTGTCATCGGCCTCGTTTCTAAGCTTGAGTCACATCCCATGCTCATGATCATCACCTAAAAACAAAACATTTAGAAAAAATGATATGGAGCTCAATAACAACCACCCCTAATAGTCAAAACATAATTCAAATTCATTCCAAACAATTTTAGGAATGAGAGGCAAGATAACTCAAATAATTTCTAGATAGTTCCTAATCAATCTGACCCGGACCCCTAAGTTCATTTAAGTTTCTCTTAATTCAAGTTTAAACATAAAGGCGAGTGGCCTCACTAGGCCTCATGGCCTGAAAATGACATAGGTGTAGTCGTTTTACCCGTTTGTGGCCTACGTTAATTGGATAGCTATTGATAACTTGACGTTGACCTACGCTCATCAACAGGATGGACGTAGCCACTGACCATGCATGTAATTACCAGGAGAAGACTATAAGGCCTTCTTATTATTGGGAGTAAATCTCCTACATCTCACCTAGTTAATTTACTTAGATTACTATCGTTTGAGAATAGTCGTTCGTCTAAACTTTTAAATAGGGTATCCCGACCCAATAGAGGTCCAACATTATTTAAAAACACTTTCAAACAACCTAATGTTCCACACCAAGCTTCAAATAATAACAATAAAGTCTTAACAACATATTGGGTTATTCGAGAAGATCACCTGAACATCACTTCAAATCAATGCAAAAGATAACCTACATAAAGCACATTTTAAAGAAACATTCAGAGGAGCTAGTGCATAATTGTTACCTGATAAGATACAATGCCTAAGCCTGAGCTCGACTTTCTAACTTGAGCCTATCCAATTTCCAAAACGGTTAACACTTATACTTAGCCCAAAATCGAATTTATATGAACTATAGCTCATAAATCAGTTGAAACCTATTTCTATGCCCAATTAATAAGTTAGAATTCCCAAAGTAAATTTTGTTTTAAGAATATTTGGAATTTTTTTCTTTGATTAAGCCTCCACATTAACCTTCTGGGTTAGAGACAGAATCCATGTCCAATTTTCAAAAGTCATAACTTAAGTATGATTTAGATATCAGATTTTAGAGATCAAGCCCATTCCAAAATGCTAAGCTTGTCTACTCTAACATTAATTTTAATAAGATTAGCATATTTCAGCCATAACTAATTCAAATTTAGCAAACTTCTTAAACTGTCCCAGTATAGTCTAGGTTTGCGCAGTCTCCGTATTTCTACAATAACCTTCTAATTTTAACTCAAATCAATATGATTCAAAAATCTTAATATACAACACTTCTAGATCGATAAACGCTATAAATTTTATAATTTTTTAATAAGTCGATACAAATTCATGAGTTTTCCAAGTCACTCTATATTCTAATTGTAATAGTGACACTAATTCCTAAGGTTTTTGTCCTAAAACACTATCACCCATTACCCACTAGTTTAATCTCTCTAATTCAATTTGAATTAGACAAATTGAAATTTAAGGATCAAAATTTTACCTTGAAAAGTATGAAGAAAAGGAGGAGGCTTGACTGGTTTTAATTTCTCAAACAGCAAGCAATTTCAATTTGAAAAATCAAGAAAATTAAGCAATGAGATTTTAATAACAAAAATCAAATTGGTTATCTCAAATATAATTTATATATAAAAATAAAAAATAGGACTATTAAACCCTAGCTGTGCCAACCAAGGGAAGAAAAGGGTAGCTGGCTGGCAGCAGTGGGAAGCGATGGCGGCGGCGGTGGCTACAGACTGTAGTTGGTGGTTCGCTGGCTAGGGAAGGAGAGAGTGCGAGAGAGAGAATGTGTGAGAGAGAGAGAGAGAGAGAGAGAGAGAGAGAGAGAGAGAGAGGACATGCGAGACAGTGAGAGTGAGAGAGAGAGTGAACCCGTGGAAGATGCATAGGTGAAGGTGGAGATGAAAAGTGGGTAAGAGAGGTTGAGGGGAGGAGCAGGCTAGGGTTAGGGTTTTTCTTTATGAGAGGAGGAAAAGGGGTTAGAGGAGGAGAATGAAAATGAAAGATTTTTTTTTTTCCCCAAATATACACAGCTGAGAAGGAAGGTTTTCCTGAGAATCAAGAAAGCAATGTTTTTTTTTTGGTTGCTTAGATTGACTTAAACTAACCCCTAAAATTATACCCTTAGATTACTCATAAAATTCTAGTCATCTTACAAAATCAACCCCTCTAACATCACAGAAGAACTAATATTTATAATTACAAAAAAATATTTCTAGGGTTTTACACCCCCACTTTGGCTGAGCGGGGATACTGCAAGGGTCGAAGTCAATAGTTGCTTCCTGTAATTGTCTGTCAGGCTGTGATGATGTGGAATCCGAATCTAACTACTAAGAATCCTAAGAATTGGCACCTATCTACCTTTGCTGTGATGGTGCCTGGTTCGTTTTGGCAAATTAGTGGATTTTCTTACCACCAAAGTAACAGACCCTTTTGCCGATCAGGCCAATTCACGAATTTATCCTTCTACTGCATTAGCAAGTTTTCGTATCACTGGAGAAGCAGACCATTTGCCGGTCAAGTAGGTTTCCGTATCGCTAGAATAGCAGACCTTTTTGCCAGTCAAGCAAATTTGTGAATTCCCGGTATCGCTGAAGTAGTGGACCTCTTTGCCAGTTAGACAGATTTTTGTGTCACTGGAGTAGTGGACCTTTTTGCCGATACCGATAAAGCAAGTTTTTTGTATCGTTAGAGTAGCGGACCTTTCTGCTGATTAAGCAAACTTGTGATTTTTTCTTGTTTTTTCCACATCGCCGAGGTAGCAAATCTTGGTGCCAATCAAGCTAACTTGCAATTTTTCTTATTTCGTCTGTAGTGCCAAGATAGTGGATCTTTTTACTAATCGAGCAAATTTTATAAAAGTGTTTCATTATGTTGGAACAATTAGTTTTGGCTTCTGATTTTAACGAATACCTTCATAAATATCCATTGGATCCTACTAGATTTAGCTTCTTTGAATATCTTGAAATACTTTCTTAAGTATTCCATTCTTTCCTCTTAAAAATACATGCTTTGCCTTGGATACTCATGGATGTAGAGTAGCCCTTAGATCCCCTTTGCTTTGGCCTTTTCCTCTTTTGTAATTTTTAAGAGAAACACAATCATGTGATAGTAGGGACATGGCTAGGTTTATTGGCCATTTTTGTTGCTTTTGTCTCTTCCTCTTTGTTTGCATGCTTGTGTTTTTTTGATGCATGTAAGTTCCCATGCACATGGAGATCCTGACCGGTCTCCTTGGCTGGTGTTCTTTGCTTGCTTTCTTGTTTGTAATTGTCTGTTTGGCTCTTGTAAAGGTAATATGCCCATGTAAGGTGTGGGGAACCCAATGGGGTTCTTGTTCTTGACACCTCTTTGCCTTTTGCTTTCCTTGTTCGCTTGCACTTTAACTCATAGTGAAGGAATATACCTATGTGAATTAAAGGGAACCAAACCAGGTCTCCCTTGGCTTCTTCCTCCTTATTTTGCCTATAAGTAGCCTAGGTTGTGGAGTGTTCAAACCACATCTAAATAGTGCTCCTCCTTTCTCTCTTATTTTCCTTTGCTTTCCCTTATTTTCATTACTTATAAGTGCTTTTAAATATGAGTTTGAGAAGAGCTCATTCTCCTTGCCGATCTTATCAAGAGTGGCTTGCACTTCTTCATTAAAAGAGAATGGAGACCTGTTAAGGCCCGTTAAGTGCTTTCAAGTATGAGTTAGATTGATGTCCTTTCTATAAGGATGCTTACGTAACCTTACTTTGAGGATAAAACCCCCACTTTGACTAAGCCAGATTGAGGTGAGGGTCAAAGTATAGATGCCTTCAATGATAGCTGTTGACGCCATCTTGAGAACCTTTGATGTTAATTCACGGCTATTTAGGGTTACGTGCCCTTCCTTTTGGGTCACTATAAAGGCTGATTGCACTCTTCTTCAATCTAGGGTTCCCAAGTGATCAAGGTGGAATGCAGTCTAATAAATAGGCTAAAGACCTATGCATTAATGTTAGTGCACTTGCTAGCCCAAGTGAGAATATGCTGGCATGATGGCTATTCAAAATTAGTTGTTCTGACCATGTAGACAAGAGTATGTTGATTATGCAGACATGTGACAACCTAATCCTGTATGTATGCAAGTCTCATACTAGGTTTGAGGTTCATTGGATAGGGCCTGATCAAGGTATATAAGATGATGGGTTTGGCAGTGATGTTATGCGATTTAGGATTGGGGTAAAAAGGTAGGTGACTGCTGGGTTAGGCCAAGTCATGAGTCTAAGCTACCCAAGATAAAAAATCTTTCGTTTTAAGGAAGGAGTATCCTTTAATTTTGCATCAAAGTGCTTACGTTTTGAGGAAGCCCCCAATTTCTATTTATTATAACATAAGTCCTAGATGTGAGAGAATAATGATAGCAAAGCTGCTTTTGCTAGTTTTAGTTGGAGTGGTCCCTGACCCAATAGAGTAAATGTGATCCTTCCTATGTTAGAAAGATACTTTTGCTGGTGTTGCCTAGAGTAGCCACTAGTTTAGTGTGAAGAAGGTGGCTATCTCTTTTTCGGGAAATGTTTACTATAAGGGGAGCACTAACTACCTGTACAAATATAGGAAAGCCCCCT
The DNA here is from genome assembly GCA_029747015.1 of Carnegiea gigantea. Lineage (NCBI taxonomy): Eukaryota > Viridiplantae > Streptophyta > Magnoliopsida > Caryophyllales > Cactaceae > Carnegiea > Carnegiea gigantea. The sequence continues at coordinate 306,707 of JAKOGI010000800.1, read as the reverse complement.
ATCTTACATAATTGGTGAGTGCCCAAGTAAGAAAGTTAAGAATACGAAGTGAGTATCCATTCTCAAATTAATAGTCATGGTTGAGACTAAGAGTCCTGAATTTTGGAATTGAGGTATGAGTAGAGGCTTTGATGATTGAGAGGAGGTGGAAAAATTGGTGAATAGTTTGTCTAAGTCTAAATCGATGAGTTTAGGTAATGAAATACTTCTTTGCCTCTAAAAACCAAGGTTTTAATTTTGCTCTTCTTTTTCCTAGTCTGCCTTTGTAGGTTTTCGGGCCAATCGCTCTTTATTCTCTTTCCCTCGTTTTTCTTGGGAGACTAAATGATTCAATTCAGATGCTTCTTTATGGAAAAGAATCTTCATGGCTAGGTCTTAAAGGAGTTACCTAAGTATCTAATGTGGAATTAGGCCAGTCATAGTTCAAGAGTAAGAGCATGTAGCTTAAAGAAGGGATATGTGCAGAAGGACTTTATAAGGTAGGCTTTAGAGTTAAGGTGCCAAAGGAAAGAAATTGGCATGAAGGCACAAACAACCCTTATGAAATTCCCAAGTACGCATAGGTGATAAAACTAATGTGAATAAGCATTTTCTTTGTTTTTCTTATCCTTTTTGTTTCAAAGTCTTTTTTTTCCTCTTTTTTTTTTTCCCTCTTTTTCTTTATGGATGGGACCATTTGGTCCGAACCTTTCATTTTTTTAATCGCCCATGGCACACTCATACTCCCTAGTTAGGTCAAATACAGTTAGAAAAGAAATACGCTTCTTTGAAGGCTTAAAGGGGTTCCAATGATAATTTATCAAGTTCATTAAAGGTATCAATGTGGGTTACCAAAGGACATCTCCTATCCAAGGCATGTCTTTAAAGATGCATGACTTATTAGAAAGAATTTTTTGATCTTTTCCTTTTTTCCAGTGATGGATTGAAACCCTTAGTGTTTTTTTACTTCGTGCCCTCTCTTTTTTCCTAACTCACCTTGCCAGGTTTTCAAGCTAGCCCCTCTTTTCTTTGTTTTTTCTTCTCTTTTTTTTTTTCTTTTTTTTGTATTCTTTTTTTCCCTGGGTTTGTCATACGACAGAAGCATTTTAGAAAAGAACGGCATAAGAATATGCAATATAACTGGTGGAGAAGATGATTTTATTAATAAATCAAGGTTACGTCACACTTGGATTCAAAAAGCGAATGACTCTAATACTCAACACATGATTATAAGCGGAGCATAACACATCACATATTCTAAATTCAATAGAATTCAAGGCATCTTATGGGGAGTTTTTTTTTTTTTTGGGGGGGGGCTTGGACTCAACTATGCTTGTTATGTAAATAGATGGGTCCTGCTTTTCGCTTTAGTGATCTCATATGGCTAGAATACTATCATGCATGCCAAGTGGGTTGCTTCCCTTGTTGCATACTTGAGCATGACTGGTTCCAATAGGGGTGTATTTGGTGTAGCAATCTAGAGCACACACCTCCTTACATATGGAGCCATTGTCCTCCTTATCCCTATTCTAATAGTTGCCCTTTCAGTTGCTACAGTTTTAGAGATTCCTGATAAATAGTTTCACTTGGTCGGTTTTTGAAGGCTGATCAACCATGCAAGCAGCCAGCACCCTCTATCTAGCGAGGTGGTCATAAAAGCTTTCCATTTTCTCCTGCTTACTTAACTCTAAGTCTCTGAGTGTAACTGGTGGGTCAGCTTTATATGAATACTGACGTACGAATTCCTTATGAAGACCATCCCGGTTTGCAACCTTTCTTGGGCCTACGGTATTATACCACCTTGTCACATCTTTGTTGAACATCTAATGAAATATGATGTGAAAGATATATGTAATAGCGGAGGATTTTTAATTTCAGGTTAACTGTTTAAATTAATTTTTTTTTACTAGCCAAATTTTATTATATTAGCTATACTAGACTAATTTTTGCATGTTAACTCAATATATGGGTTTATGGAAATTAGTTTTTGAAGCTTTCTTGATTTATTGGGTGATGCTACAAAATTAGTGAGTTTTATCAAAAATTAGGTCAAGATATGATTACAAGAGATTAACGAAGTTGATTAGGTAGTCCAATTTTGATATCAATTGGGCTTGGTTGATTAGGTCCAAGCTTATTTATTTTTTGGCTTCAATAAGTTGAACAAAAAAAGAAAAAAAAACAAAGAATAGGGTTGGAGCCACTATTTCTTCGCTCGATAGTCAGACAAAGAGGGGGGCTTTGCTCTTCTTCTTATTTGAAACCCAGCCATGAGAGAGAGAGAGAAGAGAGAGAGAGAGAGAGAAAGAGAGAGAGAAGGAAAGGTAGCAGCGGTGGGTGGCAATGCAAGGGAGATGTGGATGACAACCACCAGTGCTGTCATGGCGATGAGGGGGCCAAGGACATTGGCAAATCAACGCGAGGAAGAAAAGGGGCTAGGCTCGAATCTGCTGCAACCATTATTAATGCCATAACCCACCAGCACGATGATGGCTTGGCTCAAGTTCAACGACCACCAATGGAACAACCAGGTGGAAGCTGAGAACAGAAGAGATGAAGGGGCGGCACAGCAGCGGCAATGTCGTCAGGGAGTGATTGAAAAGTTAATTCCAAAACTATCCAATTAGCCCTTAATTGGGTTCTTAAGCTTAGACTGAGGTGGGTAATTTTAATCCTAAACTTAAAACCAAGTTCAAATTGATTTTTTGAAAGTTTCTATGGAAATTAAGTTTAGTTACCCAAGTTAGGGTTCATGTGTCAAATGGCAAATTGAGTGAGATGAAAGATTGGTTGAATGACTGAATAAGCTTGGGTTGATAAGATGTGAATTTGAGATGCAATTTAGGATGGTGTTGTAAAGAGGAAGACCGGGAACCGTGTGTCAGACCATATTATCTGTGAATTATAGTTGTTGTGCTATGAATGTTGTTGTTATGTTTAATCAGTGGTAGGTAGGTAATGCGAACCAAGAACATAATGTCACTGACCCCTCGACCATACCTTGTGGGTATTTCATTTGCCTTCTTTGCTAGTGTGTCTTGTCTCAAGGGTAGTGGTAGCCCAGTTAGCCATCCCTTCCTTTTTGCTGACTTGTGACTGTGAAGCGTGCGATGTGTCTATCACCCAAACTATTGAAACCTTTGGTGTTTCGGGATTGTTATATTGATTTATGAACCTCAAGTTGTATGACTCCGTGATCTATGAGCTTAGATCGAATAAAACTGGTATGGTTCACCTTGAATATGTTTCAAATGGCCTTAAATATACTCTTGCTGTTTGTTTACCTCGGAATAGTTTGATAATAGTTGTCTAAAGCAATATGTGAATCGATATATGTGTTATGGAGTCCTTCAGCAAGTTAAAATGAGTTAGGACAATGTTTGAACAAAAATGTCAGAACTTCTTATTTTAAATAAAAGAAAAAGGCCTTAATAGTTTGAGTGTCATTGCATTTGATGAAGATTGCTCGAGCAAAGAGCCAAAACCTTTCTTTTAAAAAGGGATGTTCTTGATTGTAAAAGGACTAAATAGTGTTCTATGCTTTGAAGTTTGAACCAAATTTTAGAAGTGTTCTATTGACATCATTCTAGCTATTGCCTTACTAATTCTTGACATAGTAAGCTACCTAAGAAGTTATTTTACAATAAAAGTGCTACTAGCCCTTCCTATAATGAAAACATGCTGCTGTCAGGTTGTTTTGAGAAACTGAGCTCTTTATTTTTAGTTGTAAATGAGTTGTATTTGAAAATTTTTGGGCTAGGAGAATAATACTAATTGTTTGGACGTAATTTAGGGAGCAGACCCTATATCTGAGAGCCCTAATTCGTAGGGAGTAGACCCAAAAGTAGTAACCCTAGTAGACCCTGATGAAGGTAAAAGTCCAGTGGCCATGAGAGGCCCCGATGATCTCATAAGTCGTGAGTTATGAGATTCACCTGAAGAGAGCACTAACACGTGAATCTGATAACCAAAAAGGTGATTTCTTACCAGTATAAGATGGAAACTACTCGTCTCTGAATTAATATCAGCATAAGAGTTTGAAAAAGTGAAGTTACTATTTGAATAGACTTTCATTAAATCCTAAAGGGCTTCTTTTGTGTGAATTGAGTTTTGTAAAGGTCCACCTTGGTTTAAATAAGAGGTTTCACTCCTTTTCAGCTGTTATTTTTATTTCATGCTAAAAGAGCTCGCTTCATTTTCACCAAAAGAATCCATTTGATGTTAAATGTCCATTCGGAGTCGAATGGGCTATCTTCTCCCAACTCTTGGGTCATACCGAAGATTTGGTAGTTGTTGTTTGATCATAAATGCTTAATATGCTATATAAAGTAACAATTCAGTGCGATTACTACTTATTGCATTGTATGCAATTGTTTTAGTTTAATTTTTTCCAGAGGTAGGTTATCCACTGAGCATGTGATAATTCAACCCCTATCATTTTCCCTTTTCCCAGGTCTAACTATTCTTAAAAGACAGGTAGAACTCTTCATTTCTTGTAAATAGAGTTGGGATCTTACATTTGCTTAAAAGGGGTCACATATACGTATATGCTAGCTCAGAAGATTGTATTATGAATGTTTTGCAAGCACTTGAGCCTACGTAATTTAAATACCATGGTTCATGCAAGGTGCATTGTCTAGCCATTACTTTGAACGGTAGTGTTGGCCAACCTTCTGAATGGTAAGTCATTTTGTTGGTTGGAGTTTAGTCTTCTTTTCGGGATTTACCCAGTACTCTAGGTGTATGATCTGTTGAGTTGTATCTTTTATTCCTTTTTTTTTAATTGAGCTTTATAGTTCGTTACTTTGGGTATGTGGTCGGTGGAGTTATGATCTCCTTTGTGTAGCCGTCAAGCTTGTTTGAATATGTCCTTTGTGGTTTCTTAAGTATAGGTACTCAATGTAAGGTGTTAAGCCTAGGTTATAGTCAGTTTTTAAGCAGAACTCTATCCGTTTTATTCCAAAATTTTTAAAAATCAATAACGTTACTAACCCTAGAGGATAGGGGTGTTACACATGGTATCAGAGTAAGGTCTTGCGACCACATGTCATGACTTGAGGCATGCATTTCATATAGCTGCCTAGGTGTTTCTTGATTGATGATATCGCATATGGCTTATCGTTGGGTGTGAATGTGTTTATGATGTGCTAGTCGATGTGACAGATTGATTGTTATGTGAATGGAGTAAACCAATTGAATAAAAAAGTGAGCTATTTGTTTGAATATGAGGTAAGTAACTTCCTTGCTCATGAGTAAGCTTAATGTTAGCTCTATCAGTAATTGTTTTCATGCATGCATCTTTGGCAATGTAATTGAATGTATAATTGATTTTGAATTCAAAAGGTGGAAATAGTTAACTCGAAGCCCAATCTTTTTCCTTATGTGTGGTTTGCTCCTCGAGCCCTATAATGGAGTGAGTAGACATAGTCAAAGGTTAGTAGAGAGAGAGCTAGAAGCAGTTAAACTATTGCCCATTTTTGAAAACCTAAAGATTTTAGAATGTTGAAGTCTTTTCAACAATTAAGTTAGGTTTTGCTCTCGCATCTGAAGGTCATTTATTATGTGATAATAGATGGGTTTAGACTCGCAACTTGGTGTCTATATGTGTGAATTGATGTCATTTATGAGTATATCGATGTTAAGACATATATGTCATTGGATTTTTGTATGCATATATGTAAATTTGGGTAGTAACGAGTCCTACTGATAATTGCATGAGTATTGTCTATGCTATTACGTACAATAGGCATTGAAGTCTGCATGCTGTACTGTTGTTCCATGAATGGTCAGTGCTACTTACACGAGGTATTTCTTTCTTTTTATCATGCAATTACCATTGTTACCGAGTCAATAAAGTGATATGATTTCTATCGTGCAGGTTGTTATTCTTGTTGTGAGATCCATAGTGTCCTGGCTATATGTGAAACCCAATACACCTAGAAAGGAAATGGGACAATAAATTTGATAGAATTTGGAATTGTCAAACCGCATGTGCCACTTCTTGGGGTGAGTGATCCATACCTTATCAGTACTTTCTTTGGTATTAATATAAAGTTCAGAAGCCAGAACTCCCTATAGGAGGTTGAACCTTCCCTTATATACTACGAATCCTTAGGGTTGTTGTGATCACTTATGGAATAGATGTGTATCATAGAACATCTGAACATACCCATAAGGCCATTAATGTCGTTGTCCTACGTTGGAAATGATTGTTAGCTTGCAGGTGGCTAGCTTACAATCATTTTAGGAAAGACCCAAGACTTATCCTTCAACTGTAGGTTGCAACCTGGGGTTTGCATTTGCCTACTTGTTGTATAGGTGCATTCTTACGTGACAATGAGTGAGTTTAGATGTTTTTCATTATCAATGTGGCAACACGTGTATTAATAAGCTCACAAGAGCTTATGTAGTACTTGGACTAATTATGAAATGATAATTGATCTGTTTATGAATAAATTGCTTAGTAACTACACTTCTTGGTGTTTGCTTTGCTTGAGGTGGTTAAGTATGCAGTTGAATTAGCTGAACGGTTTAATTATGTAATGTTTTCCATGGTATGATCACTAAGTTGCTAATTGCACTCCATGAATTCTATTATTTCATGTTATAGTTTGAATAATTGTATACACATATATTTAATGCATGGTGTAGTGATTGTAAGAGCTTGCATTCACATATGTTCACCTTTGCTCATGTCATGCTTAGGGCAGAATGCATGCTACTACATCTTCTCTAATCTAAACTGGATGTGTGAGTTACATAAAATAACCACTTGCATGACTTAACTGAGTGCGCTGGCATGGCATGATTGAGCTATCCTATGTGATGTTTCATATGATAAGTTTCATGTACTACATGGTAATTTTCATGGAAAATTTTAGAATTGTGCTTTGGTAGCCATTATACTTGCTACTATTGCTATTTTGCTATATTGTGGTTATTATGCATGGCCTTTTCTCTGATCTGAATACCTTGTTGTGGGGCATCATGCTACCATGTCGTGTATTACTACTACCATTTTTCGAACCACGTGTTAACACTTACATGTCTATGAGGATGTTTGTTTATTTACATATTTCCACGAATTACAAATAGCCGGTTCGATATCGAGACCCTAGGGTAGGACTTCCTATCTACAAGCTATTGTGATTACCGTGTTTACTTGTTCTTCTGACTATACCTTCTGGCTGGGGATTTTCCATTTTATTAATTGCATTGCAAGTATAACTTGAGACATTAACTTAGGAGCTCGAAGTAACTACTCCACTAATGAGTTGTGAAATATAAATGTTGTTATGTCTAATTATAATGCTTAATATAATGTGACTGAGCTATCACATGTCACATACTTTCTGATTTCATTTTCTATAATCTAACTAGTTATAAATGACATGTGCTCCTAAAATGATAGCTAAGCATCATATTCATAAGTGTGTTATTTTATTTGCCTGCGCTCTTGGTTTATGCATGCCTCATTTCATATGGAGACCACGGGCTTGAGCTTAAGTTTTATGAAAGAAAGGAATGGATCGAGACTTTGCTAGCTGTAGTGTATAGTATCACCATTAGTTATGACCATGTGGTTGCTTAGCCTATTATTGTACAACATTCTCAGGATATTGGGTGCTGCTCTACTTGGTTCTATGTGCTGCTCTTGTGCTTCTGTTAGCAACTTGCTTGTTATATACATATAAATTTGATTGATGCTATGACTACTCTTGACTTTTAGAGTGCTAGGTGTTGTTTTATGTTATGTTGTTATAGCCGGGGGTTTCCTTTAAATGTTGATATTATTGGTATGATGTTATATGACACTGTGCGATGCCATTACTATTCTATTATGATTTGGAAGCTCTTGCCGATTAACTATATTCTAAAAAGATTAGATTTGTTCGTATCTTAGAATGTAATTAATTCAGTTGTCTATGCCATTAGCTGGTATGGGCCCTTTAGAAGTCATCTTATATTGATGCATGAACGGATAGTCATTATGTTATATGTTTGGTGTAAAGTGACAATGGGTGTTACTTTAAAAAAAAGAATTCTATATGGTCATCCTTGCTAACTCATTTTGCCCTTCTTACATGCGATTTGTCCTCGGTGCCTTAATATAATGAGTAGGTGCTTAAAGAGAATTTGTGAGTATAGGGTTGGATACCATAAAATTTTTCTTCCAATTTGAAGTCTTACATATAATAGCAAAGTATGGTTTTAGATACTCTTATTGAGTTTGTGTGGATTGTGCCATGTGTATGTGCATCTCGTGTTTTATTGTCCTATAGACTTGGCAATTTTGGGGATGAAATTTTTTTCTTTGGGGGGGAGGGGACTGCAATAGTTGACGATTTTTAATTTTAGGCGAACTTTAGATAAATATTTTTTTCACTAGCCGAATTTTATTATATTAGCCATATTAGACTAATGTTTGCATGTTAACTAGTATATGGGTTTATGTAAATTAGTTTTATAGCTTTCATGATTTACTGGGTGATGCTGCGAAATTAGTGAGTTTAATTAAAAATTAGGTCGAGATATGGTTATAAGAGATTAGCAAAGTTGATTGGGCGATCTGATGTCATAATCAATTGGGCTTGGTTGATTAGGTCCAAGCTTATATATTTTTTGGACTTAATAAGCTGACCAAAAAAAAGAAAAAAGAAAAGAACAGGGCTAGAGCCCCTCTTTCTTTGCAAGATAGTCAAACAAAGAGGGGGGCTCTGCTCTTCTTCTTATTTGAAACCCAATCGAGGGAGGGAGAGGGGGAGAGAGAGAGAGAGAGAGAGAGAGAGAGAGAGAAGGAAAGGTAGCAACGGTAGCTGGCGATGCAAGGGAGATGTGGACGACAACCACCAGTGCTATCGTGGTGGTGAGGAGGCCAAGGACATTGGCAAATCAATGCGGGGAGAAAAAGAGGCTAGGCTTGAATATGCCACAACAAGTACCACTACCACAACCCACCAGCACGACGATGGCTAGGCTCAAGTTCGGCGACCACCAATGGAACGATCAGGTGGAAGCCGAGGACAGAAGAGAAGAATGGGCAGCATAGAGCAATAGTGGCATCGAGAAGTGACCGAAAAGTTAGTTCCAAAATCGTCCAATTAGCCCTTAATCGGGTCCTTAAGCTTGCAGTGAGGGGAGTAATCTTCAATCCTAAAGTTAATACCAATTCAAATTGATTTTGAAAGTTGCTATGTAAATTAAGTTTAGCTGCCTAAGTTAGGGTTCATGTGTCAAATGGCAAATTCAGTGAGATGAAGGACTGGATGAATGACTAAATACGCTTGGGTTGATAAGATGTGAGTTTGAGGTGCAATTTAGGACGGTGCTGTAAAGAGGGAGATCGAAACCGAGTGTTGAACCATGTTGTCTATGAATTATAATTGTTGCTCCATAAATGTTTTCACTATGTTTAATCAGTGGTAGTTAGGTAATGCGAACCACGAAAATGATGTCGCTGACCCCTCACCACACCTTGTAGTTATTGGATTCGCCTTTCCTTTGCCTTCTTTGCTAGTGTGTTCTATCTCAAGGGTAGTGGCTCCCCAGTCTACCGTGCCTTCCTTTTTGTTGACTTGTGAGTGTGAAGCGTGCGATGTGTCTATCGCCTAAATCGTTGAAACCTTGGGCATTCTAGGATTGTTTGATTGATTTATGAACCTCAAATTGTATGATTATGTGATCTATAAGCTTAGATCTAATAAAATTGTTCTAGTTCACTTTTAATATGTTTCAAATGACCTTAACTGTATTCTTGTTGTTTTCTTGCCTGGGAATAGTTTGGTAATAGTCCTTTAAAGGAATATGTGAACCTCTTGGTGTGTTGTGGAATCCTTGAGCAAGTTAAAATGAGTTAAGACAATGTTTGAAGGGGAATGTCAAAACTTCTTGTATTCTATGAAAGAAAAAAGTTCTAAATTGTTTGAGTGTCGTTTCATTTGATGAAGAATGCTCAAGAAAAGGACCATAAAGCTTTCTTTTAAAAAAGGATTGGCTTGATTTCAAAAGGATTAAATAGTGTTCTATGCTTTGAGCTAAATTTCAGAAATGTTCTATTGATAGTATGTTGGCTACTGCCTTACTAATTCTTAAGATAGCTAGTTGCCTGTGAACTTGTTTTATAATAAAAGTGCTGCTAACCCTTTCTGTAATGAAAGCATGCCGCTGTCAGGTTATTTGGAGAAACTGAGCTCTTTATTCATGGCTATAAATGAGATGCATTTGAAATGTTTTGAGCTAGAAGGATAGTGCTAATTCTTTGGATGTAATTTAGGGAGTAGATCTGGTATGTGAGAACCCTAATTCCTAGGAAGTAGGTCCAGAAAAGGTCTCGGGGATACCATAAGCCGTGACTAATGAGACTCACTTGAAGAGAGCCTTGGCATGTGAATCCGATGCCTAAAAAGGTAGTTTCTTACCATTATGAGATGGAAAGTACTTGTCTTTGAATTGATGTCAATGCAAGAGTTTGAAAAGTGAAGTTACTATTTGAAAGGAGTTTTGTTAAATCCTAAATGGATTCATTTGGTTGAAATGAGTTTTATAAGGGTCCAACTTGGTTCACGTAAGAGGTTTCACTCCTTTTTGGTTGTTATTTTTGTTTTCATGCTAAAAGAGCTCGCGTTGTTTCCCCGTGATGAATACGTTTGATGTTAAATGTCTGCACAGAGTTGAATAGGCTATCTCCTCTCCACTCTTAGGTTATATAGTTGTTATTTGATCATGAATGCTTAATATGCTGTATAAAGTAAGAATTCAGTGTGATTGCTACTTGTTGTATTCTACACATCTATTTTGTTTTTTTTTTTTTTGGATGCAGGTTTTCCATTGAGCATGTGGTAGCTCACCCTCCTCTTATTTTCCCTTTTCCCAGGTCTGACTATTCTTGAAGATAAGTAGAACTCCTCAATTTACACAAATCGAGTCGGATCTTCCATTTGCTTTGTAAAAAGGTCACATGTACAAATATGTTAGCTCATGAGATTGTATTGTGAATGTTTCGCACGCACTTGAGCATATGTAATTTAAATACCGTGGTTCATGTATGGTGTATTCTCTAGCTGTCGCTCTGAATGGCTTTGTGAGTGAAGCTTCTTAATAGTAAGTCGTTTTGTTGGTTGGAGTTGAGTCTTGTTTTTCGGGACGTAACCCCAGTACTCTGGGTGTATGATCTGTTGAGTTGTATATTTTATTAAGCTTTATAGTTTGTGTACTCTGGGCATGTGATCCGTGGAGTTATGCTCTTTGGTGTGAAGTCGTTGAGAGCTTGTTATAGTATGTCCTTTGTGGTTTCTTAATTACATGTACTTAATGTAAGGGTTTAACCTTAGGTTATAATAAATTTTTAGGCGGAACTCTTGCCGTTTTATTCCAAAATTTTTAGAAGTTGATAAGGACATGGGTGTTACAATATATGTTTAATTCCTGTTGACGTCGTTGCACTAAGAAAATTCCTTACATCATGGTGAGGATTTTCAGTTCCATGGAACTTGACTTCTGGCATAGTGAATTTTGATGGAAATTTCCATTGAAGTGAATCCTGCATAGCCATTAAAGTAATTGTTGAATATGGAAGATTCTTTGAGCAATTGTTCTATTCGATGTGCTCGTAAGTCGGTTTGAGTAATGCACTTTTGCCCTTTTCTTCCTTCTTTTTATCATCTTCCCATCCTCCGTTGTGAGATTTCTGACCTTTTCCTTTGGAGCGTTCTTGATAAGAGTTTGGAGTGTAATGGCCATCAGTTTTATCTTCTTCTCACTCCCATCTAGTCTAATTTGTACTTTTTAAAGCTTCTTCATGAGTTGAGGTAGTTTGTTACCTTCTACCATCAGGATTGGTAAATTATTAGATTTTGACTTGGATTTTGACTTGGACCCAGCTAGTGGAGTCCTTTGGACTCTTCTCGAGATAGCAGTCTCTCAGTTTGTGAACTCTACTCATGTGCCTTCTTTGTCTTCCCTATCCTGGGAATAAGGTGATGGTTTAGAGAGGTGGGTTGTTATAAGTGGTAAACTATGCCGGATACAGGCAAAAGGAAATGGTTAATGACTTGGAATTTGAAGCGAATGAGACAATGGCTTCGTGGGCTTGAAGGATCGTGGGCTTAAAGGATTAGGCTAAAATGGGGTTCAGATATGAGGTTTCAGGCTGAAATCAGGCTTCATCCTAGGTTAGGTCCTAAATTAGGCTTAAAGAGTTGACTTATGAACCTAAGTCGGACTTAAGTCTTTCATAGGTGAATCATGGGCCTATGCCGACCAAAGTATAACTTTGGTTTAGTTTGCCTAGAATGGGTTAGTCTTGCGCATGCGTGGATCTAGGTGGACTCATAAATGGATCCTAGATTTAGGGAATATGATGTGTGAACCATGAACTTATGCATGGGTAAGATATCTAAGCCTTAATTGGACTTATTTATTATGAGTATGATCCACGATTGGATGCAGCCTATAATAGACTAGTGTTCTAAAGGTCTAATGGGTCATATTATGCACCTTAGGATTAGATGGACTCATAGATAATGTGTGATGAGGCGTAACGATGTATGACTGTTTGGCCTCAAGCATCCTACAGCTAATGTGCTAAGACCCTAAATGACCTATCCTGATTTGTGTACCTAACTCTAACACTGAGAGCCCATAACACAGCTTCATGCCATGAAAGCAGACTTTAAGAGTATAGAGACTTGAACTGACTTCCTAATTGGGTTCTAACTAGGCCCAAAACCTACCCTTTTTTTATTCTAACTCTTTACTAGACTGGTATGAATGTGACCTAATAGACTCTGCTACCTGGACCCTAATGGATCCTAGCTGGGTTTTGGGCTTGATACGGACTCTATTCTACTCCTAGACACAAACTATCAATTCATCTTTTTTTTTTTTGTTTTTTTAGAATCCCAGTCGGGATCACCTTTTTTTTGTATAACTAGAGTAGGCACTCTAAACTGGAATTGGAGCCTTTATAGATTCTGGATTAAGAGTCCTTTTAGGACTCAATTGACCTAGAAGTCGATTTAATTCCTAATTCAATTCCTAGACTTGATTTTCCCTTAATCTAGGCTATCTTAAGACTCACTATCAATGCATAGTCCTTTGGGCTAAGGAAGTTTAATCATACAAGGACAGAATGCATTCCTAATCATACAGATGAGTTTAAAGCTAAATAAGAGTCCTATGTTACAGAGGTTTAAGGTCAAGTTTTGAATAGTCCTTTCACAGCCCAACACTTTGTACACCATCCATGGGGTGTATGGTATAATTGGAATGTTTTGATTGATTTCCCTAATCATAGGGACCAGGAAAGTATGTTGTGAATGGATGAAATAACTATTTGCTCAGTTGAAAATCTAAATGGACCCCCTAAGTGACCAGTTACTTTCCTAAGGAGGTACAATCAAGGTTTCGCCTAGAGACGTTGTTGATCCCCGATAGGCAAATTCTTATAATGCAAATAAGCCTAATGCAAGTATAATTAAGATAATCTTCCGTATTGAAGTTTAAATATCACCCTCTTAAAAAACAACCCCACTGGGGTCGCTACAGTAAGGATTCACCTCCCCGGTGGTGCGATCCCCCACGAATGGTTCGGGCTCATGTGCTAGGTACTTCATATTTTTCTAGAAATCAGATATTATTGTTGTTATTATTATTATTATTGTTATTGTTGTTGTTGTTGTTGTTGTTGTTATTGTTATTGTTGATGTTGTTGTTAATTGTTATTATGATGTTTTATAGAAATTAGCAAGGCAAAACTGGGGTTAAGAAAGTACGGGGAATGGGCCCAAGGCCTGATCAAAGAACCTGACCAAGTTCCCTGGGCAGGACCAGGTCCATTCCCCGGTGACTGGGCCCTAGCTGCCTTTTCAGCCTAACCTAAAATCTAGGTGCTGGACTGATCTAGGAACCAATAGTTTCTTGACTCATATCGAACCCCCTGATTCTGATTAAGGTAGATTCTTCTGCCTTAGTCCCAATTTGTTTTCCCAAATCTTATAATGTAGGAATACATACCAAATAAAATAGTAAAAAACATGTTAATCTTTAACTAATTAGAGTCGCTGGTGATCTTTAGGAAACTTACTAACCATTCCACCTTTTGAAGTAGATCATATCGATATGGACATCAAAGGGACAAATTAAATTTCCTTCAAAAGGGTTTTGGAAGACCCTCGAGCAATCCCTAGTGTGGACACCATCATAACTCCTCGGTTTGGAACCGAGGTTTTGGATTCGTGGGCAATGGTGCAGTCATTTGATGGAGTGCTCCTATCACCGCCCATCATGACTGATGGCCTCTACTAATCAACACGAGAAATTAAAACTTATTCATAGTAACATACATCCATGCAACAAATTAGAGTGATCGATATGATCAAAGCATAATGTCAGTCAAGATAAGCAAAAGATAAAATTATTCAAATTGCTATAGCGGGTGGGAATGAAACTATCTTAAAAGACTACATCTTTGCCGACTAAATTTCATAAAATATAGTAAAGAGAAAGGAAGGAAAGGTTGTAGAATGTGCCCTTAGCATAACCCTACCTAAATCCTTTAGGAACCGAGCAGAAGATAGTTTATGGAAATGATGTGATTTCTCACTCCGAGCACTGTCTCTTTTTTTAGAAAGGGGATTATACCTCTCTCTTTTTTCTCTAGCTTTATGCTGTTCTCATTCTTTTTTTGACCCCCTCAATCAAGGGGTCAGGCCCCCTTTTATAACAATTGAGGAGGCTACATGAATTAGCCTAGGAAAGGAGACCTAGTCCTGTTCCGGTTAAGCTTTAAACTATCTTGGTAGAATAAAACTCTAATTAATTGATAATAATTAATTTAGTTAGGCACTAAAATTCAGTCTTAGTAGGGGTCTAGTGGCCTCAGTCTGATAGGAACAGGTTTCGACCAAAGGAGAAACAGGAATCCTAGCAGGTTGTCGTTATAATGAACCCAACCAGGTTCACGTAAAGACTGGCCCATAGGACTAGTTCCTCCTATGGCCTGGGCTTGTTTCTACTTCCTTATTTATTTCCAGGCTGTCAATCTACTGCGCCCTTAAACATTCAATTTGGCTTATTAATTTTATGATTATGGCGTATAAAAATAGAATGCCATTTTTAAGCATCTACAATATTATCCATTCTCCTTTTGAATACTTGGGGCACATTTTAAAGATAAAACGACATTACTATCCACTCATAATGTCCTTGAGAGACACTAAAGCAGTTAAAGGAATGTTTTCTTCATCCATTTTTATCTCCTAATATCCGCCTCTACAATCCATTTTTGAGAACTAAGAGGCTCCTTGTTCTATTGAAAGGAACTTTTTGTTAAGAATACAATAACCATCAAAGATAATATTATTATCAAGCTTTTTGCAATTGAATACCATTCTAGCCTTTTTCCTTTTTTCTTCAGCATGATTTCTACCATGAAAGCAGGGCTGATGTGATGACTCTTACTAT
The DNA here is from genome assembly GCA_029747015.1 of Carnegiea gigantea. Taxonomy (NCBI): domain Eukaryota; kingdom Viridiplantae; phylum Streptophyta; class Magnoliopsida; order Caryophyllales; family Cactaceae; genus Carnegiea; species Carnegiea gigantea. The sequence goes on along the minus strand of JAKOGI010000800.1, from coordinate 291,266 downwards.
TTCAAACTCGTTATCTAAAAGTTCTTTGGTTTGCTTATCAAATACTAGGACATGCTAGTGTGTATACATCATTTATTTAACTTGGATAATAGCATTGGGATTTAGAAAAGTAATCTTTACAAATGTCTTATGTTTGTCCTAATTTAAGAGGATTATCAAAATAGAGTTCTTTGTATAACTTTTCTTATTGTTCAACAATCTACTCTTAATAGATAACTCAAATAGTGAAATTTTTAGTGTTGTTTCCCATTGTGCAGGTATTACCTTCTCACAATGTTGGCTACGTGTAAACTAAATATTTTGATTAGTTTACACTTTATTTAATTTATTGATAGGAACTGAGTGATCATTTATCATGAGTATGATTTGGCTATGGTCTATGTGCACGGAAAATATAATCTTTGAAAATTATTTCCTATAATCATATCATGGGAGGGTTGATCAGTAGCCTATAAAACTGGTATAATGCATTAAACTCCTTCTATTTCTATAGATAACCCTTCCATGACCTTATTGTGGTTCATTATGCTATTATTAGCTATTCTTACTTATAAAGGACTCTTGGTTTTGTTTCCATATAAATTCTGGAAATAAAGCACTTTTTCTAAAACAAACAAAGCAGTCATTACTAATGCAAGCGCACAATTTATATCTATTGTATCCCTTTAACTATTTATTTATTGGGATATAAATGCTGTTAGGATTAGTGTTGTTGACTTCATAACATATCTCTATAGTCATATTTTTGACTAATTTAACATCATAAATTGGCTAACTAATGGTCTTTGTTTTGTACCCGATGACATTTTTTTTGAAAAAAAAAATCTAAACTCATAGTCCGATCTACACCGTCTCTTGGGGGTTCAAAACTCATTCTACTCATTTAATTGGTTATTATACTAACTGTGCCATCTTCTTTAACTTCTTCTTTAGTTGTTGAAGATCTTTCTCCCCATGCTGACCTTGCGCTCAAGCTTCTTAATAATTGGGGTTTAATGGTAATTTTTTCATGCTCATAGATTTTTATTTCATCTTCCTATTTTTACTTTTGCAGGATTGACGAAGCTAGATATCCAAAACCTATTGATTTTTATCTCATGCTGATTGGATTTTATCCTTTGAAATTTTTGCATAAGAGTATGACTTTTAAATTTTTCTATCTCTATCATTGTTTCCTTAGCATTTGGGTCTATAATATCATCTAATTTATAGATTGTTTTTAAAAATATCCTTACTATTTTTATCTTAAAAGATAAGATGTTTTTGGCAAATTCATCTTTTAGAATCACAAAATATCCGAGTCAGCAACTGAATCCTATTGAACTGTTATAGACATTGGTCTAAACTTCTCTAATAATTTAATTATTAAATTTGGTATGCATGATATCATAGAGCAAACCATAGAGATTAATACTTTGCCATAATACTGTAATAGTGTAATATGGCCTCAGATACTTCTAACATTGATATACTTATACTTCCTATCCTTGTTATGCTTAAGGATACACCACCACCACCACCACCATTACCCCCAGTGTGGGTCCTACTTTTATCGAGTCTGGCGAGATCCAGATGTAGGCAACCTTACCTCTACCAGCATCCCTGCCCGTGGAGAGGCTAAATCCAAGAGACCTACAAAAACAAGATTTTGTGAAAATATTTTATAGAAGAACGATTTTGTGAAAACATTGAATGGAAAAAAAACTAAGGATACAATGTAGGGAATGAACTAAGACATACTAATAAATTAGGTGCCGTAACTGTGTAAATATACGTACAACATAAGTACAACATAACAGAGGAAGGTACTATACCTTAACAAATAGAGATAGGCAAACAATGTCTCTTCCCTGATGTATGTACTACCTGCATATAAATATGACATATGAAAAAACCATAACCAAACCTATCCTAGTGCAACTGAAAAAACCCAACCAAATCAGGTGGCTAACTCTCTGAGATCTAAGATCATAATCCTATCCCGCCATAGTCTCCTATCCTGAGCCATATCCTCTGTCAATTCTACAACTTTCAAATCCTTTCTAATCACCTTGTCCAAACTCTTCTTTGGTCGTCCCCTCCCTCTTTTGCCTTTGGGGATGTTAATCCTATCACATCTCCTCACTGGAGCGTCCACACTCCTTCTTTTCACATAGCCAAACCATCTGAGTCTTCTTTCTTGTATCTTATCTTCTACGGGAGCCACTTTAACTAAATCTCTGATTATGTCATTCCTAATTCTATCCATTCTCATATAACCACACATCCACCTAATCATTCTCATCTTTGCTATCATCAACCTTTGGACCTGTGTCTTTTTTATAGGCCAACACTCCAATCCATACAGTATAGCCGGTCTAACTACCATATGATAAACTTTACTTTTTGATCCTATAGGCATCGTCTTATCACACAACACACCTGAAGCATATTTCTATTTTTGTCAACCCACTTTCATGCGCTAGTTAATATCTTCATCAATATCCCCATTCTATTAAATGATCGAGCCTAGATATTTAAACTTCTCGACTTTGGTATCGTCATCCCATCAATGATGACTTCTCCTCCCCGCATCTTCCCTTCCACTGAAACAATAATGTAGGTATTCAGTTTTCGATCTACTTACTCTAAAACCTCTAGACCCCAATGCATGTCTCCATTACTCCAACTTATCATTAACTCCTTCTCTGGTCTCATCAATAAGAACAATATCTGTGAATAACATACACCATGGTAACTCCACTTGAATCCCTTTTTGTAAGTTCATCCGTAACTAGAGTAAAAAGAAAAGGGTTTAATGCGGAATCCTAATGCAGGCCCATACCAACATAGAAGTGATAGGTAGCCCCCCTTTACGCCCTAACACTTATCCTAGCTCCCTCATCCATATCCGTAATTACTCGAATACACACAGGTGACACTCCTTTCTTTTCCAAGCATCTCCATAACACTTCATGTGAAACTATATCATATGCATTTTTCCAGGTCAATGAACACCATATGAAGATCTACCTTTCTATCTCTGTACAATTCCATGAGCCTTCTAAGGAGGTAAATTACCTCTATAGTCAACCTGTCAGGCATAAAACCAAATTACTTCTCTGATATGGGAATATCCTTCCACAACCTTCTTTCAATCACCCTCTTCTATAACTTCATAGTGTGATTGAACAACTTTGTACCCCTATAATTATTACAATCTTGAATATTACCTTTGTTCTTGTATAATAGGATGACTGTACTAAACTTCCATTCTTTGGGCATCTTAGTAGTCCTCAAAATAACATTGAAAAGCTCTATTAGCCACTGTAATCCCTCTTCACCCAAATACTTCCACACTTCCACCAGTATCTGGTTTGGTTCCTCTACTTTCCTATTGGTTATCTTCATTAGGGTATCTCTAATCTCGTCCTTGCTTATAGGTTCACACAATTGAGGATCGAGATGCCTCTCACTGCTCTCTCTTTCCCTACTTCGAAAATCTTCAATCACTTCACCATTGAGGAGTTTTGAAAAGTATTTTTGCCATCTCTGTTTGATCTTTACATCGTCAGAAAACACCTTATCATTTTCATCTTTGATGCATCTCACGACACCCAAGTTCCTAGTTCTTCTTTCCCTAGCCCTCGCCAGTTTGAAGACTTCCTTCTCACCTTCCGTGGTCTCCAGTTTTTAATATAACTTATCATAAGCAATGCTCTTAGCTACAGCAATAGCTTTCTTGGCTACCTTTTTTGCTGCTTTATAACTAACTCTACTAATCTCTTTCTCTTCATCGGTTCCACTGTTCATAAAAGTAGTATACGCCTCTTTTTTCTCCTTGACTTTCTCCTTTATCTCCTCGTTCCAACACCAGACTCCTTTCATTTTGTTACTACCTCTCCTAGATATCCCTAGGATTTCCTTAGCTAACCTTCGAATAAATTCTGCCATTGCCTCTGACATTGTATCTGCATCCTCTACCTGCCTCCAAGCTCCTTCTTCAGTAATCCTCTATGATAATCTCATATCGTTCTCCTTAGTAAGCTTCCACCACTTAACTCTAGGGCCCCTAACACTCCTCTTGTTCCACCTTGAACATTTAAACTCCACATCTAACACTAGCAACCTATGCTGAGTTTCTAAATACTCACTAGGTATCACCTTATAATCCTTACATAATCCCCGATTATCCGCCCTAATCAGGAAGTAATCAATTTGAGTCTTTGTGGAACCACTCTTAAAGGTCACCAATGGTCCTCCTTCTTCTTAAAAAAGGAGTTTACCACCAACAATTCATAGGCAACCACAATGTCCAGATTAGAAACTCCTCCATTGTTTCTCTCCCTATAACTGAAATCTCCATGAACTGTATCATACCCGTCTGTTTTGACATCAATATGATCATTAAAGTTTCCTCCTATGAAAAGTTTCTCGCTCCGAGGTACGTCCTGAAGTACCATATTCAAATCCTCCTAAAATTACTTCTTAATATCATCCGGCAAGCCTATTTGACGTGCATAAACGCTAATCACATTTAGGATTTCTGATCCCACCCCTACCTTAATAGCCATAATTCGATCACTCTTACACCTCAGTTCAACAACAATGTCAACCAACTCCTTATCAACCAAAATACCAACTCCATTCCTAGCCTTGTTTGACCTCGAATACCATAGCTTATACCCATTAACTTCTCTAACTTTAGCCCCGACCCACTTAGTCTCTTGAACACATGCTTGATCCTATGTCTATGCAAAGACTTGACTAATTCTATCTACTTACCAGTAAGTGACCTAATATTCCAAGATGCTAAGCGCACCTTCCGAGGCCCTACACCCCTCCTTACCCCATTTCCCTCTAGAGGACTAGTCGAAGCTAGTACATTGCTCGCCACTAGCTTAAGCTAGCAACACCCACCACCACCAATGTAATACAATTAGATACTACTACTAATAATAAAATATGTTTGCACTTAAGAGTAATAAGGGAGTAAACAAATAAAATCACACCAAAATGATCATTGGATGGGCCCAACTAATAGGAAAAGAGAAAAGTGCTAAAACTAGAAGGCACAAAGACGCTAACTAGAAAGATCAACAAAACTAGTTAACAAGACTAGAAAACTACTTGATAAGAATACACCACTCATCAAAAGAGAATGAATGAGCAAATAACAATGAGCAAATAACCCTACTTAATAACAATGGTAACAAAATAAAGGAAGTAACTAATACACTAGGCCAAAAAAAGAACCCAAAAAAAAAATAATATAGGGTGAACTTAATTAAATAACACCAAAAGCAAGCTCCTAAAAGATAAAAAGAACCACAGCAGAGTGAGGAGACTAAGCTAATGAAATAAAAGCCACGTTGACTTGCATAAAAATGGGAGTAAAAATAGAACTGACCTTATCTCTTCTTCACTAGCCTTACCTCGAACCAGTGCTTGGGTAGAGCACCCAATGTTCATGGCTAGGAATCCGACGGTGAGTAAGGATGTGAAGCAGTAAAGTTCACCAGAGAGCAAGAGTGTGAAGCAGCAAGTTCACCACCTTCAGCTGGCCTGAAATAGCTCGCGCACGTCTGAGGCGACCAACGCGAACTGATTCACAGAGTCTTTAAGTTGCCGGAAGTTACTGGGTTCAAGCCTTGAAGAAGAAGAGCACAGTAGAGCAACGAGAGAGAGCAGAGAAAGAGATCCACATTCTTCAGAAGCCAAATTTCAATGGGATGGAGCTCGTTTATGGGATGGAGGTATTTCTCCTGCCACTTTGCTAAAAGATGCTCCAAAAAGATTGTGACAATAAGACTTACTTTAGTGACAAGAGCTTCAATAAAGCACATAACCCAGAATTTCCTTAAAGGGAATTGAACTCCAAAATAGCTGATACAAAGTTATTAACACATTAAACTTATTTGAAGAGTTTCCTAATTAATAAGATTAAATCCTCTCACATCATCTTCATAATCTTTTATTTCTAAATTTCCTTCCATCATTTCGAATACTTACTTACTGTTTAATTGAAAGATTAATTTTTTATAGATCATTTTTGTTTCGAATTATAGGAAGGATCTAATCTCTTTTCACGTCTTTATTCTCATTATCAATTGTAAATTCTTCTCCTTGAAGGTCACCAAGACTAATTGAGCTACTCTTTATCATATGACTAGTTTTTTCATAATCACTTTCTTCATCTCTACAATCTCAACAATTTCCTTGTTTTTCAAAGCTAAATCTAGTGCTTCTTTCTCCCTAAGTTCAAAATAATCTAAACCACTCAAAGTTTCAATAAGTTTGTGGTTCTTCCTATTTCTACATTCATTTGTGTAATGTCCGACTTCTCCACATTTCCAACACTTATAATTATTTTTTCCTGCAGAACAATGAGCAACTTTTCTAAAAATCTTCGACTTTGGGACTTGGCTTATTAAATACTTTCTTTTGCACCTTTCTCCTCTTTACTTGTTAAAGCTTTTTTTCTTATGAAAATTTCTTTTTCTTCATTTCTTGGGTTCATCTCCCCATTCATGTGGAGTATTCCAAATGATAAAAATTGTTTCTTCATTTTCTTTTGTTTTCATTGATCAACACATTGATTATTAACCCATTTTCTTGAATAAGAAATTCTTATTCCAAGAGTATCAATGACATTTGCTTTTTCAAGCCATGTAATGCTTTTTTCATTGATTATGAAATTTATTGGATAATGTAATTTTTCATAAAACATACCACGATTAGTTTCATTGTGCCCAATTTTGTAATAATATTGACTGAATTTAGCAACATAATTTTTCAAATATCTCTTCTCCCAAAACTGTACGTTATTAATGATCCAAAGGAAACATAGTTGCACATCCTGCTAGAACATACCTATCTCTCATAAAATGAGTATTTCATCTAGATTATTTACCAAACTCTTCCAGTTTTAGAATAATATTGCTAACTAGATCGGATAAGATTTTGTTGATGTTGAGTTCTTCTCCAACCTCATTGATTTTCCCACCAGTTACTTTGTTACCATATATTTTATCTAGTTCTCCTAATTTCATCTAAAGGAATGACATCCACATCCTCTAGTTCAATTAGACTCATGTGTTGATATATTTCTTCTTCTAACTGTATATTATTTGTCTCTTCGGTGTCATTAGATAGTACTTCTTATTTGTCTACTATTTCTCCCATGATCTTGTTTAATTTTTCTGGATTTTATTCTTTATCAAACATATTCTGTATTCCTTGAGATTATAATGCTATATTCCATCTTCTTTCTCTTACTCTTTCTCTGCCTGTTTTGATTTTTATATCATGCAAACGAAATCAATTTTTGTTTTTTAGGTTTTGGAATGGATATCTATGTTGAAATTGAGTACAAATACTTAAATTAGATTTTTCACTATGTCTACTTCCTTGATTAAAGAAAGATAGATTACAGACCATTGCTTCTTTATCTCCTCAACTTTACTCTTAATTTTTCCTAAATTTGTTTTCAATTATAAAACTATATTATTGATATGATGCAATTGTGGCACTACTGAAGTGGTTCCTTCTAGTATGTATATAATATATGAAGAATTAGGAGAAGGGCAAGTGCATGATGATTCAAGTATTAAAGATTGTTAATTAGCAAAATTAAATATTAATTAATATAGTTATATTAATTATTTTTGATCACATGACTCTAATACTAGTTTAAAGAGGGCATTAAGTAGTTCTTATGAGAAGAACATCACATGTACAAAATTAAAATTTTTAAAAGCAAGTTTTTAAGGATTGGGATAAAATTGTAAATATGAAAAGTTTTAGGTAATGTTGAAGACCTATAGATGACTTGTACCCCAAAAGTTTATTTCACCAATAGTTCATCGCTCCAGAAAATTCAATTCCAAACAAGTGGTTCTTGAAAATTCAAGCGCTATACTTCGATGGTCTAAAAAGTAAATAATCCTCTCTTTGATAATTTAACTTCTAAGAAAGGAAAACTCTTATTTGATTTCATTTTTTTATTATTTGATTTCATTTTTTTTGGTAGTTCTCTTAGTTTTATGTATGTGTTGTCTTTGTACTTGCAAATATAAAAATTTTGCACGACTTTGTATTCTATACTACTTACATTTAATTAAATTTATATACATTAAGAAGTTGTATATACATTAACATTAGTTATAGGCAACTGATTAGTGAAACGATGAAATATTGGTACATAAAATTAAAAAGAAATAATATGTCTACAGAAAAAAAGAAAATGGCATAAAATTAATTAAAATTGCAACTTCTAATACTAAAAAACTTAGTATAGATATTATGTGAGACTAGTCAATTTGACATACAACTATAGAGAGGATTGCTCATCTCATTTGCTACAGTTTTTTGGTTTAAAAAATTCACAAAATCTACCAATTCATCCAAATTTAAATTTTTTTATTGCCTATAAATTTTTCAGTTTCCAAATTTGCAAACTAAATGAGCCTTAGAAGACTTATCCACTAGAGTTAGTCATATGTGGCTCATCATGCTTCACTTAAGAACAAAACTTTGTAAAATTTTGGGAAAATTTTTAGCTATTTCAGAAATAAGTGGAAATCAGGTTACATTTGGTAAAAATTCATTAATACTTAACATAGGAGTTTTTTTTTTTAAGGATTAGCAATTAGTAAAATATATTTTTATGTTCTATCATGATTAAGGATAGGATTTCTAGTCTTCTAGAATAATGGAAATATTCATAAATTGGAGCTACTAGTTTGTGCTAGTACATTTGCATGAGTATCTCAATTAAGAAAATAATATAAATAATATTACGATGTATTAGATTCTTTTTTTTCTTGTTGGATATATGATGAAGTAGAGTGTTCATTCTCATAGTTGCACTTAGAGTTCTTCAACAAGTTTATGTATTGCATAATTTTTATTTATGAAAGGTCATTTTACAGAAAATAAATAAAAACAAACATATGAAATTAATTATTGAAACATATGGAAATTTATCTATTTTATATTGTTTTATAGCCATGAAATAAGATTCATTATAAGGTATGTCTTACTGATCTGTTTTTCTTAAGTTTCAACTTTTTTTGGAATCATTTTCACCCTTGCAATCACTTTTTTTTAAAAAAGTAGATGCATATTTTGTACTGAGATTTTTAAAAAAGCAATCTAATTAATCTCATTAAATTGATAAAAATCTTAAAGTAACCGAGAAAATTTAGTGCCTTCCCATTCTACTTAAGATTTTATTTGTTGTTGAGTGAAAGAAAGATTTAAGGCTAACAAATTGATCATCTATCATCCGTACATTAATGAATTTAGTCTAAGAAATGATAATAAAAATTATATATGAGTGTAAAACATGAGACAAAAATTAATTAAAATGTATACCAGGGGAGTTAAAAATGTATTGAAAAAAATGACAATTACGAATTATGTAATTATATAAAATTTTTTCAATGAGAGTAGAAATCATAAACAAAGCAAAGGAGCAAAGATCAAACATTATAACAGCATACAAATTCTAACATTACAGAATCTAATTTAACAATGTTGCTAGTATGTGGCCAAACTGATGAACCCCCCTTCTGTTTTCCCAAAAGAAAAACAAAATCCAACCAAGAGAATGACATTTTCAATATCATCCACCCCGAGACCCTATATAACTTTTATGCTCCGACTCCGCACCTACAGGTTGGAAAAACATATCAAAAACTCAGCAAAATTTAAAACATTGTTGTAAGCTCATTGACTGAAGTCACCAACATAACAATTTTAGTGTTTCACCCCATTTTTTGGTAATTTGAGACATAAGTAACCTAATCTAGAGCAAAGAAAGAAACTATTAAAAAAATAAGAAAGTTAATCAAGCATATATAAAATCAAAAGGAACCAAATAAAAACAAATTTATAGAATCATATCATCATATCAAAATATAAGTTGTCACCACATATTTGAGTAGATAGAAGCATAACCAAAAAATCTACCTATACAAAGAAAATTCACCAATGTTCCCAATGGAACGAAATTCTCAAGCCTTCATGTAGAGGCATTTATGTCCTCCTATCCCTTTCCCTTTTCCTCTAAAAGAAAATGATGCTAAACAAAACAATTTTATTATGTATTGTAGCTTGTTAAAAATATCACAAACACATAGAAAACCCAAGACCACAAACATTAAGCTAGGCTTTTATTTTTTTTTTAATAAAAAAAAGGTCTCTCTTCCCTCCGTCAAAATTGCATGCTTGTGACTTGATTATGTTCACAAGAGCCTAGAACTATGCCCAAGGATTGTACTCCTCCCTCTTATTGTCTAGTGATACCACTGTGCAAATTGTTCTGTTCATCACTACTATTTGATCTTTCACCACCATTTGTTGGCCTTATTTCATCTTCTTCACCGGAGATAGTTCATCCTTCTTTATAGGAATGTGACATTAATGCCACCTCGTTTCTCTCTCCCGACCTGATCTTAACCCTGTTTAGCACCTTTTCCTAAAACTCATTCATACATTCTAATTGCTGTTACTTGGCCTATTAGCTTGTTGCCATGATACCTAACCTTTTAGTGTTTATTTATAAACCAAGCTGTTAAGTTACATTTGCTCTAATATAACCTACAATTGCAAAATCAAAAACAGAAGCACCTGTTGGTTGTGGGCTAATGATTGAGTGCTTACCTAATGTTTTATTTTATTGTAACTTGTTTCATGAGAATATTTATGTCAAACTTAGTACAACATGGAACCACTAAGCTGTAGCATAAACAAAATCAATAGTGAAGCATCTAGCAAGAACTTAGTGCAAGCTTAGTTGACTAGCTCCTTAGTTTCTAGTAATATTGAACATCAAACTTTTCTTCAAAAGTTCAGTGGATTAACCAGATTAGGTTGTGGATGGCTCTTGGCCAGTAGAGGATTTGCAAAGAAAATACAAAGGATGCTACCAATCGATAGATAAATGCTCTCTAAAGAGGATATGTAAAATGGCACAAGGATGGAGTTCCACATTTCAAGGCTATATTTCCTATTATATACAACAATAGACCTATTGGAGATGCATTTGCAGGGCACATTAGAACTACAATGAATTCTACAATATATATGTTTTTGTTTTAAGCATATTTACAACAAACACCAAGGTTGAGCCTCCAAATTAAGAATTAAACATAAGCATATTTCGAACTGGCTTATCAGAGACATTAAAAGATGAATTAGATATCAGAACAAAGAAAAAAGTAAGACATGGTTTCTTCTTTTTCTGAACAAATTCATCACTTCATTTATTAATGAAGCTAATAGGTTTATTCTTCCAATGAAAAAGGGGTTAGCCTGTATGGGATGTAACAAGCAACTTCGAAAAGAAGACATGCCTATTCAACAAAATGGGATGGTTACATATATGTACTCATTCACCTTACTTGAAGATTTGAAAGTGTGGCATAAAATTGTGTTACATGAGACAACAATAATAGTGTTTGAACCTACATGGCTAGAAGCCTACACTGGTAGAACCCAATAGGATTTCAAGTTTTTCACCTTAAGCACTCGTGCATACCGACTTCTTAGTGCTGGGAACTATATTTGTGACCTATAACAGAGTCAGACATTGACTTTAACATATCAAGACATTATTGGGCTTGGAATGTTAACACTCCCCCCTCTAATTTGCCAATGTCTAATAGTCTCTACTTATTGTAGGTACCAGAAGTAATTTCTTCATTTATAAAACCCTAAATGATGAAATCCAAGAACCAAGTTGAACACATGGGCAATGAATAGAATAGAAATCAGAACACAACATTTCAACTTTAGGTAGACATGACAGCCCAAATCAATTCAAAAGTCAACCAAACCTGACTTGGGACCCAATTGCGTTACTACCCAACTTCATTAGCATGTCAGTTATGCGCTTAACAGATAAATATCTCAACTAATTGGTAGGGATAAACACACCTAATATGTTATTAGTTAATAATGTTCCATAATAAAGGATAAGCCAATCTTTATATTATAAATACAAAAATGTGTAATGTGCTGATTGTTGAGGAAATGAAAAATATTGTAATTTGGTGCAATCTACCAAGAATGTGTGCAATCAACGATTTCAAAATTTAAAGTGCTTGATAAAACTAACCTAATGCTTGGGAAACCTATCTATGCTGAAATTGTTATACCAAAAAAAAAAAAAAAAAAACCCAGATACCCATGTTTGCTAACCGCAACAATTATGTAGTTATGGGACTTAACTAACCTACTCCCTAAAACTCCTATATATGCTAAAACATTAAACAAGAAAAAAAAGAGTCCCACTTTTCTAAAGGTGTACACAATATCCATAAATGCTCTAAGAAAGAAAAAAAGAAAAGAAAACCATCACACGTAGACAGTGATGATACTCAGTATTGGGATTCACCCCCTATCTTCAGGGGGGAAAATATTTACATAGTTGTAATATTATAGTGTTTAGTTAAACACTGTAAGTGCAACTCAATATCCAAATTTAGTCCTCGAAAACAATGTCAAGATGCCCGCTAGTGCACAGGTGTTGTAGTCTAGATCACATGAAGACTAGATTGAATTATCAAATATTGCTATACAAGTTTGCTAAGTGAATTCAAGATTTATTTTTAGTTTTGTATCTAATAAATGTTAAACTACTAGGACTAAATTCAATGGCTAAAGCATCTAGGAGAAACATCACCCAATGATGTGTCGATCTACTAGTCCAACAAGCACTTTTTTCCATGCCGATTGATTGCAATGGTCGATAATATTAGAGAATTCACAACTCTATTTCAAGATGGAGTGAATCAACTTGTTCAAACTAATTACTAATTCTCATTAGATCCTAATCGAGTCAATTTTAAGAATATAATTATCTCAAGACTGTCAATTCATAACACTTTCTCAAGTGATTATTAAACTAAGTCTAGTCCAAGTTTCCAACACCGATCTTCACCTTTCAATACTTTGATCTAGCATCTAACATACATGCAAGAAGTTGGCCAAAAATCTCAAAATAGTAATCAAGATTCAAGGGCTAGATTGAAACGACCAAGCAAGGATTCGAAGTGCACAAAGATTAAACTAGCAAAATCAACATCAGTTTAACTTTGCAATCCCTACATTAAGAAATCCACTCACTCATTATTTAAATTAACAAAGCAGACATCTCTAAGTTCTTGATCTAAACTAAAGAGAAGTTAAATGAAAAGAGAAGGAAAGAAAAGCTTATTCAAGTAGCCCGGATGACGATCTTCCAATTCACCTCCGAAGCCTTTCAACGGTTGCTTGATCTTTGCTCATTTCTTCTTCAACTCTCTTCTAATGGTGAATCAAGATTGAAGATGATGATAGGTGATAAAGTTAGAGGATGGATAGATGGGCAAGGAAGACAGCAAATCCCAGCTTTTATTGCAGAAATCAAAGCTACTAACATCCAAAATGCTTGGAATAGGAAAAGCTGTGAAGAAAACTAACCGGTTCGGGGAAAGAGGGACCACCACAGTCAGACCTTGGGGCAAAACATGGACCCCGACCTCGACCACAGTTAGACCGTGGTGCCCACTGGTATGGTGGCTCACCTTTGTGCAACCTACTGCTTTTCTTAGGTCTCCTTGGATAGCGGTTCTAACCACGGTTTGTCCATGTTGGGGGCCCTTGGGCCTATTTTGCTATCTGCTTTGGTCCACAAGGTCTTAAAATTTTCATTCTACTAACATGCTCTTAGCTCGCAAGATCGAGATCTTGCAAACAGTCTTTGAAAAAGTGAAACCAAGCACAATAGTAGAAACAAAGGTGCAAATCATACAATTATGCATATTAATCCCCTAAAATGACTTTCAAATACTCAAAAATCCTATACAAATATGACATTCATCACTCCCTCATGCTTAAAGCCTTGCTTGCCTCTAAGGAAAGCTAAACTCAAGACAAACCAACAAGGAAAAATGCATCGAGGATTCATAGACAGAACAATCTCCTTAGGCTAGAGTACTTAGATCAGATACATGCAAGAATGACAATCAGTAGCAACGCCAAATAGAGCAATAGACCATTTAAAATCAGGATAATTTAGAAAAAGTATGAAGGCACAAGTCAGATATCAAATTGGATCGCCTCCAAAGAATCACAAAGCACTTAATGCAAGCACATGGAATTGATTAAGCCAAATGAATCAGTAGAACCTCACCTTTGAGAAATGTGAATCACTTTCACTCATGTGTTTAAACTATAGCATAGGTTCACTCAAGACTTATTCCAAAGATGCCATCTATCATATGCTTGTTAAAACTCTCAAATTCTCCACCACTAAGAATGCAATGTGCACATAACAATCAAGAGGATTTTGCATGGGTTGTAGTGATGGCTAGAAAGGTTGAGGGAAAGGTGTGGAAATAAATTTGGACGATGTGGAGCTATGTACCCAAATGATTAGGGAGCAACTAACAATATACCAAGAAACCATGAACTTTTCCAACACTCTAAACCCCAAAAACACAATGAACATACCCCAATGAATCATGTAGGAAAAGAGTTTATAATAAAAGGAACTCAAGTTACTTATATGCCCAATCTTAATCACTTAGACATTTCCCCCCTTTTTTCCCTCTTTCTTTATTTTTTCTTAAGGAATGGAATGAAAATTTCAACTATTAAAGAGCATAGGCCCAATTCATGTTAACTCTCAACCCTATGCACGTATACACAACCCAAACAAGAGGGTGACAAAGCTAAATGCCCAATATCATCAACCCCTCAACAAAGCAACACACTAAAGCCATCTTAAACTCAATTATCCTCAAACCACCCTTTACATATATGAAAAGTAATGCTCCACAGACTTGGCCTAAAGGTAGGAATATGTGTTTGGCCAAGGGTTAATATGAAGCAATCACATAAGGAAATGATTATAGCTCAAAGGGGCTAGTAAAAGGAATAAACATGTAATACAAAGGCAAACTATTTGGCTATGTGGCTAAAACAACTAGAGAAAGAATGTCTCTATCACGTCATCAACTACGCACATGCTAACATGATTTTACAAAAACCTAGCAAGTTCTAGAGATGCAACATGGAAGAGTCGCACGTATGAAAGAAACATGGAACCAAATATGGATGAATTAGTCCAACTAAGGCTTAATATCACTTGGGACATCTATCAAGTCTCATCTATCTCATAAAATGAAGCTCACATGCCAACACTAGTGGTAAGGATTGCAAGGGGTAACAAAGTTCCCAATCAAGACAAGGGCCAAAACTAGATAGATTTATAAACCTTCAAAAAATTCCACACCAATGGGGTCACTCATCAAAATCACTTAAGCTCATGGAAACTATTTTGCCCAATGAATTATTATTGGAGGTTTCTTTTCCTTTGTATTTTTTTTTCATTTTTTTGATCCAATTTTTTCAAATGCAGCCTAAATCCTAAATGCAAACCAAAGCATAACTAGATGCAATGGTTATGTAATGTAAACAAAACATTCCTAAACTAAGATACAACTCATCTAAAAATATCCCTCCCTATGCTTTGACAATACATTGCCCTCAATGTAATCATATATGGCATAAAAAGACTAAAGAGAATAGGGTCATGCAAAAGTACACACCAAAACGACTAAAAACTAAAGAAAGAAAATCAAAGAGAAAAGTGGTGTGGATTTTATGTTCTAGTTTTAAAACCCTTTTTACTTGCAAATGCACAAGGTTAATTGTAGACTAGCGAGTATTAGAGTGTCAATCTCACAGGGAACAATAGTGATTCTTAAACTTAACCTTTCCAATTATAAAGAATAATCACAATTTTATGAGTTCGATTATCAATATAATTTAAGGAACAAAAGAAGAGTAAGTGAGTAGCAAAGTAGAGAGAATTCAAATAGGAGAAAAACCTAGGACTTCGGATTTCACCTTTGATGCTAATATTAATTACTAATTCAAATGGGGATTCAATTTGCCTCTTTTTCAACCTAAGCTACAAGCATTAGATCATAAATTAAAAAGATGATTATAATTATAAAGTGACATAATTTATCTAGTGGTTTAGCATGAATTATTCTTTTTAGACATAACTCATCTAATTTCTAGCATAAATTATTCAATTTAAACAATTATAATTTTAAGTCCAATTACATAATCATCATATTAGCCTACAAGGTCTAATATTCATTTGAGATAGCAAATTAAACTAGTGTCATCAACATGATTAAACATTAGTATTAAAATGCATGAGTAGATGATGATCAAATGTAAACTCAAGATTATGTAAAAGAGACAAAAATAACCCCATAAGAAATTAGCAAAATAATATTATTGTCAAAGATCCATCCTAATCCTAGAACGAGTAGTTTAGCCGGCCATAGTTAGTAAAAACACCATTGGAATTGGTATATTTCACTTCCTATGTCCAAACCTTATACTCAATTACACAAAATTATGAAACTTAGTGTAAACTCTCAAATTTGACTCACAAATGAGAAGAAAAGAGAAGAGAAAAATAGCTAGCGAAGCTTATTTTCTTCTTAACCCCTCAACCCAAATGATCTTGTCTTACAAAGATTCTCTCTAGAAAAATGAAAGATGGAAGAATAAGAAGATGCTTGAGCAAGAGAGTGGATGAATGTGTGTGTGTGTGTGTGTGTGTCCTTTTCCCTCAACTTGGCCCCTTTTATAGTGGAAAATCCACCCCTTAGGATACCCCCAAAATTAATGGAAATTAATTGCAATTAATTTGGGATGTTACATGCATGGTTATGGCAAGTCATAAGTATAATATTAATTTGCTTAATTGCTTTGACTAGGTAAACAATTGATCATGTGGAGAATAGAGATGAAGAGTAGATGAGTTGATGTTGGCTTGGAGTTGTTGGGAGGCACGACTGGGTTGCAGCATAGGCCCACACGGAGAGAAAATGAAGGGGGAGGCAAGCTAGAGCCACTGGGCCGTCAGAACAGGCCCAAACGGAGGCTGTCTATGGAGAGATGAGGTGGGCTGGAGGAAAGCTGGTGTCTGGGCCTGTCCACGTAGCAGGCTAGGCCTCGGTGTGAAAGAGAAGTGAGGGAAGAGATATGAGGGAATGTGGTAGACCGACTGAGTTGTTTGATGGGCTGCGCCTCACAGGCCCAAGCGTAGCTTGAAAGGAAAAGAGAAGAGGAGCTGGGTTGGAGTTTAACAGTGGGCCGCGCCTCACAGGCCCAACACGGGCTGCCTTGCTCTTCTTCCTTCCTTCTTCTGGGCTTTTGGACTTGGACTCTAGGCATTGCACTTGTGAAAAATCCAAGTAAAATTGAACAACTCCTCCCAAATTCTTTTATTTTATTTTTACTTGAAAATCATATAAAATATGCATTATTTACTCATAAAAATATATTTTAAAGACTTAAAAGTAGGTAAATAAAGGAGAAAATTACATATAAAATATTAATTATCAAAAAGAAAAAGAACCTTGGGTTGTCCTCCAAGCAGCTTCTTTTATATCTCTAGCTAGACCATACACCAAATGATCCCAGTGAAAGGGGAAAACGGATGAGGACTTCATAGATCTTATCCCGTCCTTACCATGAATCACAAATTCAAATTCTTGCAAAATAAGGAACCACCTCAAGTAGATGCGAAGTAAGTCCTTCTTAAGCATCAAATAATGCCAAGTGGTGCAATCCGGATACATAATGATCTTGTAGTGGACGCTATCTGACGGGACACCATCACAATAATCAAACTCAACCCCCAAATGAAAGTTATTCTCGACACCTCCCTAAGGGGGCAAAGACACCAACACTCATGAAAACCTCTAATAATCACTCAAATAACCCTCATTAAAAGCATATGGCTTGTCCTGGACTATGCTAGGTGAAAAATTATCAACTAAATCCACCTTTGCACAATTAAGCCCAGGACCCTCAGTAGTCACATAGTGAAGCATATGAGTATCATTAGGACACAAATCATATGACTGCACAATCTCATCAGAAATAGAAACATCACATCCACAACAAATAAATGAAGAGGGATAAGAGTATTGGTCGTTAAACCAGCCAAATTTAACATGGTGCTCTCCCACATCAAATGTTAACCTCCCATCCTTAACATCTAGCTTGAAACCCGTAGCGCCCAAGGAAGGCCTCCCAAGAATAATTCAGGAGTGGGCATCTTCAGCCATATCTACGAACTCCATAGGAACATAAAAATCACCCACCCGGATAGGAACATCTTCCAAAAAACCCCAAGGGTACTTCATAGAACAGTCCACTAATTGAAGTGAAATAAAGGTGGGTCTCAACTCCCCTAGGTTATGTCTCATGAAAATAGAATAGGGCAGCGAACTTGAAGTAGAACCAAGATCACTCAAAGCCCTATTAATGCTCATATTTCCAATCAAGCAATGAATAGAGACATTACCGGGATACTTAAGCTTAGCAGGAAGCCGATAAATACCCATAGAGCATATCATTTTAGAAGCATTTTGATGCATTTTTAGGGGATTCATAAGTTTTATCTTTAGTTTTTACCCCAAAAATCCCGTTTTATGCTTGGGTATAGTGCTTTGATGAATTTTGCAGGTTTTGAGACCTTCATGATTGAGAATTGGCCCTTAAAAGTCATCCTTATGACTTACCACGGACACCCCAAGTCACAATGGCCGTGGAAGAAAGAGAAGAATGAGAGAACACCAAGCTAGTAGCCACCACAGATGGTCTGTCGTGGTGTCCACAGTGTGTGATGGCCTTCTTTCCCCATGTAGTTATGTTGTCCCGTGGCTTTTTAACTTTCAGATAGTTTTAATTCCATTATTATGCATGGCTGTTCAGCTTCATGGAGTTTCACTATAAAAAGGGTGCTTTTAACCTCATTTCAACACACACCTATCCATTCTATTTTCCTCTCTTCAATTTCATCTAGATTTAGAGAGAGTTGAGAGCAAGTTGAAGGTGAAGATTGCAAGGATTTTGGGTTGGATTTGCATCTATAAGGACGCATCGACTGAGCAATTCCTATCCCTTCTCTTCTCTTTACTCTTTAGATTTTTATACTTTCAGATTATTATTGATTTTTATGTCAAGTTTTTAGATTATTAATCTTGGAATTTAGTTAAATTGTTATGATTGAATCAATTCTTATTTTGATCTAAAAGTATTTAGGATTTGTTGGGTTCATTCTATTGAACCTTAGATGCAGATTTGCTAGTAGGAAACTTAATTAGTTTCTTGCTTGTTTTAGATATTTGGTGATGAACTGAAAGGTAAAACTAGACGTTGAAAAACTAAGATTCGACTTAAGTGAGTGAGATCTTGAGAAAGGCTCGCCATTTAACAAACCCCTAAATTTGATAATCGTGTTCTTAATGATCTTAGATTAATCAAAAATCCTTGAGAAATGATAGTTGATTAGATTTAAAAATCGCATTCCACTTTGAAAGAGGGGTTTGATAATTCAAATATCGATTTTGGAATTACCCATCTAAAGAAGAGATGCTTGATTAATTCTGGGTTGGAAAATTACTTGATTTGATCAAATTCCTTAATTGTTTATCTATTAGATTAGATAAGTAGCATAGTTAAATTTCTTTCTCAAATTTGGATTTTCTTAGCTTGTCTTGACAGAACATAACCCAATACCTTAACCTAGTTTCTATGGGATCGAACTTGATTTGCTACAATGCAATCGTGTGCTTACGATCCTATCAAATTTTTAGCGCCATTACCAATGATCGAACCCGGGTCGCCCGCATGACAGGCGGGAATACTCACCATTATACTATAATGTCCATGGTGGCCCCACTTTCCCCTAGATTGTTATGTTCTCTCAAGGCTGTTAGACTTCCCAGTGGTTTTTATGTTTTGGTTGGAGCATGTTTGCTATCAAAGGGCTGTTTTCAACCTCATCCTATCCATTCCATTTTCCTCCATATCCAACTCACCATCTAGTTAGGATTTAGGTTAGATTAAAGAGAGTTAAGAGCAAGTTAAAGGTGAAGATTGCAACAATTCCGAATCTAGTTTGCAATGATGGTTTAAGCGCACATCGGCTGAGTAATTCTTCTCCCATCTCGTCTTTCTTCTCTTTACATTTTTATACTTTCAGATTATTGATGATTTTTATGTTAAGTTTTAGATTGTTAATCTTAGAATTGAGTTGAATTATTGTGATTGAACGACTTCTTATTTTGATCTTAAAGTGATTTGGATTTGTTGGGTTTATTCTATTGAATCTTAAACGTTAATTTGCAAGTGGAAAACTTGATCAATTTTCTTGCTTGTTTAGACATTTGGTGAAGAACAGAAAGGTGAAACCAGATGTTGAAAAACTAAGATTCGACTTAAGTGAGTGAGATCTTAAGAAAGACTTACCATTTAAGAAACCCCTAAATTTGATAATCGCATTCTTAATGATCTTATGTTAATCAAAAACTCTTGAGAAATGGTAATTGATTATATTTAAGAATTTCATTCCACCTTAGAAGAGGGGTTTGATAATTCAATTATCAGTTTTGGAATTACCCATCTAAAGAAGAGGTGCTTGATTAATTCTTGGGTTAGAGAATTACTTGATTTGATTAAATTCCTTGACTGTTTACCTATTAGATTAGATATGTAGCATAGTTAAATTTTATTCTCAAATTTGGATTCGGTTAGCTTATCTTGACGAAATATAACCCAATAGCTTGACCTAGTCTCTGCGGGATCGACCTTGATTTGCTATAATGCCACCGTGCACTTGTGGCCCTATCAAAAGTTTGTTTAGAACCAAGGCTCTATACTCCTCACCTAAAGCTATAGTCTCATGCTTATCAATCTTCTTCTTTTAGGAGAGGATTTCTTTCAAAAACTTGGTATACATAGGTATTTGGGACAAAGCATTATGGAAGGAATCCTCACATGCAACTTCTTAAGCACATCATGAAACTTCTGAAGTTGGGCATCAATTCTGGCCTTAGTAAATCTTTATGGGAATGACAAGTGGGATATACGTTGCTTCAGGGCAGGGGACTTAGGTTTCTTAGGCTTCTCACTGCCACTCTTCTTTTGGGTCTCATCCTCGCTAAGTAAGGCATCAACATATACATCATGATTTTCTCATCATCCACCTGAACACTAGCACTCTTAGGACCTTTTAATTGTCTTCTATTCCTCAAGACAATAAAATTGCAATGCTCTCTATGATTAACCTCAGGCTTACTAGGAAGTCTATCGAGAGATGCTGAAGAAGAGCTAGCTTGTTGGGCAATTTGAGATTTCAACATCTTATTATGAGTTGTAAGTATATCAACCTTAGATGCTAATTGCTTAATACACTCACCTTGCTTTTGTTGTGCCAAAAGCACACTCTGCAACATAGCCTCTGGGTTGGACTTTTGTGTAACTTGTGGAGGGAGGTTAGGTCTTTCAAACCTGGTGGTAAGGGCCTAGCATTGGATTGGGGAAAGGGAAGAGGATCACTCATATACAACAAGTGGGGTGGTTCTTCCAACCAGGATTTTAGATACTTAAGTATAAGTCATGGTTCGGCCTAGGTAGGAAGTTATTAATATATTCAACTTGGTCATTAGAGGAATGGGAAAAGGACTTCTAATTTGACAGCTCAAAGTCACATGGTCAAAGAACACATAACTATCACACAGAGGGGAGGGGGCACATGTATTCATCACATTAGCATTTAAATGTTCAAGCCTTTGAGTCATGGCATCCATTTTAGGGGTAAGCAAAGCTAAAGCATCAACATGAATTTACCTCCAGCCTTCTTGGAAGAAATCCTCTTATTGGATCATTAGTAATTGTTGGGCACCATCTCTTCAATGAGGTTGTATGCTTCCTCCACTATCTTATTCATCAATGTTCCTCCTGTCGCTGCATCAATCAAGGGCCTCATGGCATGTGTGACTCTATTGTGGAACGCTTCCACAATCATCCATTTTTAAAGACTATGATGAGGGCACAACCTTAAAAGGTCCTTGAATCACTCCCATGCTTTATATAGCGACTCATCCTCCCATTGAGCAAATGATGTAGTTTGATTTCTCAAGCTCGCCATCTTACTAATAGGGAAGAACTCCCAAAGAAAAGCCTTAGTAAGATCATCCCAAGTGGTGATGGATCCTGATGGCAAAAGGTAAAGCCATGCCCTCACTTCGTGCTTAAAAGAGAAGGTAAATAAATGGAGGTAGCTCGCACCACTAGAGGTTCCATTGATCTTTAAGGCATTATGCACCTCCAAGAAAATCGAAAGGTGCAAATTGGGATCCTTCTTGGGGGTGTCAATGAATTGTGATTGTTGCACCATTAAAATAAAGGCAGGCTTGGGCTCGAAATTGTTGGCAATTATGGGTGGCCTAGTAATGCTTGGGGTGATGCCATGGACATGGACTCCAAGAGTGACATAGCCCCGACGGGTCCTCCTTTGCTCACCTTCACCCGCCAAAAAGAGTTTATATGGGAAAACTTTGCTCCTATTCTAACTTTCGTTGCTTCTTCAGTCTATGAAAATTTTGCTCGATCTCGGGTCAAACTCAAAATAGTGCTCCAGAATAGAGAGACTTGTGCATAAAAGAAAGCAACCTACATGAAACCATGATATACCAAAAAGAGTAATATGGGGAAAACAAAAAGAAAAGAAACGAAAAATACTTAGTCAAACACTATTAGGGCAACTCAATATCCAAATCTAGTCCCCGAAAACGACACTAAAAACTTGATTGCTACCGCAACTGCGCAAGTGTTATATTATATATTAAGGTTGTTTCCACGAAGATTGCATTGAATCACCAAATATTCCTATACAAGTTTACTAAGTGAATTCAATATTTAATTTGGGTTTTGTATCTAACAGATGTTGAACTACTAGGACTAAATTGAATGGGTAAAACATCTAGGGTAGACATCATCTAATGATGTGTCATTCAACAAGTCTGACATGCACTTTTCTCCATGTCAATTGATTTCAATGATCAACAATGTTAGAACATTCACAACTATCTTTTAAAATGGAGTGAATCAACTTGATCAAATCAATTACTAATTCTCATTAGATCCTAATCAGATCAAGTTTAAGAATATAATTATCTCAAGAACCTCCATTCATAACACTTTCTCAAGTGATTATCAAACTAAGTTTAGTCCAAGTTTTCCAATGCTGATTTTCTCCTTTCAGTACTTCAATCTAGCATCTGACATACATGTAAGAAGTTGGCCAAAAATCTCACAATGGCAATCAAGATTCAAGGGATAAATGAAAACTACCAAGCAAGGATTCAAAGTGCACAAAGATTAAACTAGCAAAATCAACAACATCGGTTCGGCTTATGTTAGAATGTATAAAGTTTTGATGATAACAAATCCAAGTGTTGTTGTTGTTGCTCCAAACAGGCTTTCTAAACAGGACCTTACTGCTGTTCTCAATGTATTAAAACTGCTTGACTAATGGTTTATCAAGAACAGGTACTCAAGTCAGCAATGTAAGAACACCTGTGAAGAACAGGTTCTGTGAGGTGTTTTGAAGCATATCCTGAGAAGTGTTTGAAACATAAGATATGTGCAGCTGTGACAAACAGGTTCCGTGCGGTGTTTGAAGCATATTCTGTGAAGTGTTTGCAACAAGATGTCTTGATTTGATTTGGTTTTATATTTTTAGACTCTTGTTAATATGCCAATTAGAAAGTTTTAATTTACCACTCACTGGAAACGGTTTTGCTTTTCGGAAAATATTTCGGATCACCCTTCAGAACAACCCTGGAAACAGGGCGATCAGGGTGTTTCCAGAACAAGCTGCGAAAAACTGCTTTGCACGATTTTTATCTTTTGGATTTTGAGCAGCTTCTTCAAAGATTTGCAAGAAAGATTTTTCTATGGAGTATCTTATTCTTTACCCTAAAAAACGGTTATCAAAAATCTTAAGGGATTTGCAAAATCTTTTTGAATAAAAAGAATATCCAATTTTTGGCAAGTGGATAAGGTAGTTGAGAAAAACATGGGCTAGCTGCTGAAGAACACCGCCTTATGCACGCGGTTCAGGAAGTGTTTTCAGCTCATGTCACCTTACCCCTTGTAGCTAAAGGATTCTATTTTCTCTAGGATTTTAGTTTCCAAAAATTTCAGAAATAGTTTTTCCATCCCTTGTGGGTAAAGGATTCTATATTCTTCAGATTTTTTAGTTTCCAAAAATTTGATGAATTGTGTTCCAAGCACTATAAAAGGCGGCTTCTTACAATCTTGGACACATCGGTTTTCAGAGAGAAAAAATCTGAGTTCATGAGCTAAAACGTTTGAAAAGAAAACCGAGCCTTGTGAGTGAATTAATTGAGCTTTCAAAGTTGGCATACTAGGACTTCATTGTACCCTATATTAGCTTAGTTAAAGAAGCATTGTAATAGGGTGTTTTTTCCTTTATATTCTTCTTTCACAAGAGTGAGAAGAGTGTGTGTCCAAATCAAGGGGATTTTGGACGTGGGGTAACTCGTCTTAGGGAAGACAAGTTACGTGTGTTACAAGTTGTAACAAGGTGTGTTACTATTGTAACGTGTTTAGCCCGTTTAGTGAAGTGTGCAAATCCTACAGGAGGTAGGTCGTGGTTTTTAACCTCAGTTGGGCTAGAGGTGTTTTTCACGTAAAAATCCTGTGTCCATTATTTCCGCATTCAATTTTGTTGGATTTTCGCTTCTGCTTATCTCAGAAACAACCTGTGCGAATAGGGTCTAAGACTGTTTGTGAGCAACTTGCGAAAATCAGACACCACAATTCACCCCCCTCTTGTGGTTGTGTACTCTCTAATTCAACAAGTGGTATCAGAGCAGGTTCTCCTTTGAAAAGCTAACACCTTTGAGAGATCCTTGAAGATGAGTACTCCACAAGGCATGCTTGAAGGTCAATCCATAACTCGTCCACCATACTTTAATGGCCAACACTATAGTTGGTGGAAGAATAGGATGGAAAACTACATCCAAGCCGAGGACTATGAGTTGTGGATGCTCATCAAGCATGGACCACTCATCCCTAAGAAAACAACTGAAGATGGAAAGTCAATCCCCAAGGAGCCTAAGGAGTTCAATGCTGAAGATTACAAGATGATGAAGAAGAATGCCTAGGCCAAGAAACTCCTATATTTTGGCCTAGGTCCTGATGAATATACTCGCATATCTGAATGTGAGTCAGCCAAAGAAATCTGGGATGCTTTGCAAGTAGCTCACGAAGGGACCAATCAAGTAAAGCAATCCCGGATTGAATTGCTTATGAGAAAGTATGAGCTGTTCGAGATGGGTGATCGGGAAAGTGTGATGGACATGTACACTCGCTTCACTCACATAACGAATGAGTTGAAATCCTTGGGAAAATCCTTCACCACCGAAGAATTGGTAAGGAAGATCCTAAGAATTTTACCTCATTCTTGGGAAGCGAAAGTAACGGCCATCCAAGAAGCTAAGGACATGAACAAGATCACCCTAGATGAGCTGATTGGCAACCTCCAAACATATGAACTTAGGAAATATTCTCAACAGAAAGATGAGACAAAGAGAGAACGAGGTTTTGCACTAAAGGCCTTAGAAGATGATTCTGATTCTGAGGAGGAGGAGATTGCCATGATGACTCAAAAATTTAAGAAGTTCTTCAAGAGAGTCAAAGAAAACATCAAAAGGAAGGACTTCGGCAAAGCCAGGAACACCTTTCGGGAACAGTTCACTGGGTGTTTCAAGTGTGGTAAGCTAGACCACATTGTGAGAAACTGCCCACTGCACAAGGAAGAACAAGAACCCGAACACCCAGAAAACAGGAGAGGAAACAGGGTGTAAGCAGCTCAGCGAAAAGGTTCTCAAAAGCTATGCTCGCGGCCTGGGGAGATTCAAGTGAGGATGAGGAAGGGTCTGAAGCTGGGGAAGCTGATGTAGCACTCATGGCAAGGAGTGACACTGATTCAGATGATGGGTCAACGGATAGTCTGACTCAACTCAAGATCAAGGTACGTAGTCTAAATAAATCAACTCTTGAGAAATTAGTGTACAATATATTGGATATATGTGCTGAATTAAAAGGGGATGTTCGAGATTTAGAACTTGAAAATGAAACCCTTAAATTAGAAAAGCTTGAAGTTGACAAAGAGACTCTTGCCTTGCATGAAAACATCAATGTGCTTAAAGAAACTCTACTCATGAAAGAAGAGACTTGTTCCACTAAACTGACTGAGCTAGAAAAAGAATCTCTTGACTTAAAAGGTAAGGTCGAGTCTTTGCTGGAAGAAAACAGAAACTTGCTTGGAAAAATAAAACACTTAGAATCGGACCTTGCCACAAACAAGCTCTGGAACAGGTCCTCAAGGGTGTTGGAATGGTTAAACACTCATCATAGTCAAAATAGAAGAGGACTAGGTTTTGTGCCTAAGATGACCTACCCAGTGAATAACAAATATGTGGGATTACCTGAAAATATTGTTCGTTTTCATTGTGGTAAAACGGAGCATTATCGATATGCTTGTCCTATAAGAAAGTATGCCATTAAAAAGAACTCAGTGCATATAAAACAAATGTGGGTTAGGAAAGATGAGATTTACACGTCTAAAGGAATGGGACCCAAGTGGATCTGGGTTCCCAAAACTAACCCTTGATTTGTTTTGCAGGCTGAAGTGAGAGAGAACAACCCAGCAAACAACCCAGCAAACAGTGCAGGAAACAGTCTAGGGAACAGGCAGCTGTGGTATGTTGACAGTGGGTGTTCGAGGCATATGACTGGTGAAAAATCCAATTTTCTCTCACTTACAGCATCAGAAGGAGGGAGTGTGGCATTTGAAAACGGCAAATCTGGGACAATTGTCGGTATAGGTAAGATAGGTGAGTCACTCTCTCATTCAATTGACAATGTTTATTTTATGGATGGTTTAAAACACAACTTGCTAAGTGTGTCCCAACTGTGTGACAAAGACAACCTAGTAGTGTTCTCTCCAACACGTTGCTTGGTTGTAAACATGAACACAGGAGATGTTGTGTTGAGGGGGAAGCGACACAAAAATGTTTATAAAGTGTGTATTTCTACTCTTCCCCAAAATAATTTGACTTGTTTGAGTGCCTTAAAAGATGATGTTATGCTTTGGCACAAAAGACTAGGTCATGCAAGCCACTCTCTTTTGAACAAACTTGTAACCAAAGATTTAGTAGTTGGCTTACCTTCCATCAAATTCAATGATGACAAGGTATGTGATGCATGTGCCAAAGGAAAACAAGTCAAAAATTCATTTAAGTCTAAAAAGTGTATAAGCACTACTCGACCCCTTGAATTAATACATATGGATCTATGTGGTCCAATGAGGATCATGAGCCGAGGTGGCAAGAGGTATGTGCTTGTGATAGTGGATGACTACTCTCGTTTCACTTGGACTTTGTTTTTGGCTTCTAAAGATGAAACTTTTGAAAAATTTCTTGTTTTCATTAAAAAGACTGAAAAGAGGGTAGGACACTCTTTGGTATGCATAAGGTCTGACCATGGTATAGAATTTGAAAATTCGAACTTTATTGACTATTGTAATGAGCATGGTGTTGATCACAATTTTTCAGCTCCAAGAACACCCCAACAAAACGGGGTGGTAGAGCGCCAAAATCGTACTCTAGAGGACATGACTAGAACAATGCTTGTTGCTAGTGGTCTTCCTAAAAATTTTTGGGCTGAAGCTTTAAACACATCATGTTACATTATAAATAGATGCATGATTAGACCTGTTCTTAACAAAACTCCTTATGAGATCCTCAAAGGAAGAAAACCAAATATTTTGCATTTGAGAGTTTTTGGGTGTAAATGTTTTGTGCATAATAATGGAAAGGATGCCTTAGGGAAATTTGATCCAAGGAGTGACGAGGCAATATTCCTCGGTTACTCCTCACATAGTAAGGCATACAAAGTGTTTAATAAGAGAACCTTGTGTGTTGAAGAAAGTGTGCATGTGCTTTTTGATGAAACTAACTCTCTAAGTGAGAATGATGCACAGGAGGAAGACCTCGAACTAGGTCTTGTTAAAAAAGACATGCTGCTTCAAGATGAACCAGGTAAGGATCAATCTGAGAGATCAAGGCCTGAAGCTGTTCTTCAGGAAGGTAGGCAGGGTGTGAACCAAACAGGGGGAAACAGGGTGGAACCCTGTTCGGGATAACATTAGCCGAACCCTTCTGAGATAATTTCAGGAACAGGCTCTCAAACAGGCTTGGAAACAGGACCTGAACTTGTTTCGCCAAGTATTCCAGCTAGGATGGAGAGCATATCTGTGAACCCACTTTCACCACAATCATGGAAATACCAAAGTTCACATCCTCTTGATCAAATTTTGTCTGATATTAATGCAGGAGTTCAAACTAGATCTAGGCTTAAAAATTTCTGTGCTTTCTATGCTTTTCTCTCAAAAATTGAGCCTAAGAATATTAATGAAGCTCTTGCAGATTCAGATTGGGTCACAGCCATGCAAGAAGAACTCCATCAGTTCGAAAGAAACAAGGTATGGCACCTTGTGCCACGGCCAGAGGATAGAACAATCATTGGAACCAAGTGGGTGTTCCGTAACAAGCTAGATGAGTGCGGAACAGTCACTAGGAACAAGGCCCGGCTGGTGGTTCAAGGCTACAACCAAGAAGAGAGAATTGATTATGAAGAGACTTTTGCACCTGTTGCAAGGATGGAAGCCATTCGAATCTTGATAGCTTTTGCAGCCCACATGGAGATCAAGTTATATCAAATGGATGTTAAAAGTGCGTTTCTAAATGGGTACCTTAAAGAGGAAGTGTATGTCAAACAACCCCCCGGTTTTGAAAGTGATGAATTTCCTAACCATGTTTTCAAACTTGACAAGGCACTTTATGGTTTAAAACAAGCTCCTAGAGCTTGGTATGAGCGGTTGTCAAGCTTTTTATTGGAAAATAATTTTACAAGAGGCAAGGTAGACAATACCTTGTTTCTAAAATCTAAGGGGGAATATTTGTTGATTGTCCAAGTATATGTCGATGACATCATATTTGGTGCAACTCATCATGAATTGTGCAATGAATTTTCAAAAATGATGAGGAGTGAGTTTGAAATGAGCATGATGGGTGAGCTTAATTTCTTTTTAGGCTTGCAAATCAAGCAAACTTCAAACGGCACCATGATCCATCAACAAAAGTATATTAAGGAATTACTTAAGCGTTTTGGGATGGAGTCAGCCAAGCCCATTGATACTCCCATCTCTCCTTCAACTAGGTTGGTAATGGATGATGGTAGTCCCTCAGTTGAGGAGAAATCCTATAGGGGCATGATAGGGTCACTCTTATATCTAACTGCTAGTAGACCTGACATTGTTTTTAGTGTTGGTCTATGTGCACGTTTTCAGTCAAACCCTAAAGAAACTCATCTAAAGGCTGTTAAAAGGATTTTTAGGTACTTAAGACATACACCTGATCTAGCCTTATGGTATCCTAAAGGTTGCAACTTTGATCTTGTTGGGTATGCTGATGCTGATTACGCAGGTTTCTTGGTTGATAGGAAAAGCACCTCAGGTATGGCTCACTTTCTTGGACCTTGTTTGGTATCTTGGGCAACCAAGAAACAACTCTCTGTTGCCTTGTCCACAGCAGAAGCTGAGTATGTGGCAGCTGCATCTTGTTGTGCTCAGTTATTATGGATAAGACAACAACTCAAGGACTTTTGTGTTGACATAGGATGCATTCCTATTTATTGTGACAATACAAGTGCAATTAACATTGCCAAAAATCCATGTCAACACAAAAGAACAAAACATATTGACATTCGTCATCATTTTCTAAGGGACAATGTTGAAAAAGGAGTAATCTCAATGAATTTTTGTGCCACTGAAAATCAAATTGCTGATATATTCACAAAGGCATTGAGTAGAGAACAATTTGAAAGGAATAGACTCGAACTAGGCTTAATTAGAACAACCTGACCAACCTGTTCTCTCTCCCTGTTTGCAAAATTTAAAAGTGACGGGTACAACATGTTAAATTTTTGTTTGCAATTAACTTGTGTGCTATGTTTAGCATATGTGAGGTTTGCAACTTGCTGACACTCGTTGAGGTCTAATGAGATTGCCCTTATTGTCCAATGTTACCGAGCAAGTAACCTCAAGAACAAGCATCAGGAACAGGTACGCCTCTTGTTTGTCAAATGTGTGCAACAAATTGAAAACTGCTAATCTCTTCCCGAGGCGTGCGCAATAAATGCTAAAGTCCGTTGCAAAAACGGGCAAAATCTTTTAAAGATTTCGCACGTCTCTCTCTCCCTTTAAAGCTCTTGCTCAATCTCTCACCTCCACCGAAACTCTCTTGCTTTGAAACTCTGTTCAAGAAACCCTAATCTCTCTCCTTCCTCTGAAAAATGGCGTTCCCCATTAGCTTCGAGAGCTCCTCGACCTTGACCCAGGGCAACCAGACACAGGGCACAGCCTTGCAAATAGCCACAGCCCTGTTTGCACCTACACAATTTCTGACGGCCCTCATGGAAGGTAAAAATACTGAACCTCCTTGATCCATTGCCTATAAACCTTTTGGGTTTTTGAAAAGTATCGACCTTAGAATAGTGAATTTGAAATTGGAAGACATCCCGTATAAATTTAGGTGGGAATTGATTTTGTTTGGTGAAACGGGCGCATGTCAACCCCAAGAACTTGTTGGGGCATCTGAAAGAGAAATTAGGGCTTTAGATGAACTCTTTCTGTTGGACCATGGGTTAGATGACATCAATTCGTTTGGGCTGTTTCCTGAGCAGGAAATAGGGTCAGAAACAGGGCCTGAAGTTTTTAAGGATGACCTAGGGGAGGATTTGTCAAAAAAAAAGGGGGAAGTAGTGGTCAAATGGAGGAGTCCCCTGTTAAGCCTGCACAAGCCACACCGGTAACACAAACCGGTGAGAAACGCAAAAGGTACAAAATTGTGGCTAGGCATGCTAGAGTACCAAGAACACGACCACCATCAAGGCCTAAAAGCGGCCAGACTGAAGCGCCCGCAAAAAGTGAACCTCCTGTCAAACCAAAACCACAAATCCCCTTTTCGGCCAAACCCACAAACAGACCCATAAGAAAATCAGCCTGAATAGCTTTTCACTCCACTCCTCGTCCTGCCAAACAGTCAGCCCCTATTATTGAGGAGATTGATTCCTCCTCTGAGCCTTCATCAGATAGCGACACTGAGAACACTGCCTTCAAACAGGGCACGCCCGTGTTCTCGGAGTCCTCAGAGGATAAGCCTCTTCCTATACCAAAACCATCACCCCTCAAAACTCCCAAGAGAAAAGCCTCCCTCAAACATGCCTCCACCCAAGACCCTCCTACTGAGCCCCAACCTAAACGAGCCAAGAAATCTACCCCGTCTGCAATCTCAGCCAAACTGACCCAATTGATTCAGAGACGGGTTGTCAGGGGCAAAATTATAAAGGTCAAGTATTTTGAGGAACAAGGTCTGGGGGTGTTTCTACACAAGCTGCATGTACAGGGGTGGTATAAGTTGTTTACAAACACCTAGCTGGGGTGTTCTGTACATGAGTTGGCAGAGTTCTATGCCAACTGCACTGTCACCGAAGGAGTGGTGACAAGTATTGTTAATGGGAAGCAGCTTCGCTTTGATGCGAAGATATTAGAGGACATTCTGGGGATTCCCTCCACAGGCTTTGATATATATGTGAGGGAAGACAAGACTATTCTAGGGACAGTCAGGCTGCTGGAACTAGCCTAGAAATTTAGCCAGCAACCAAGCCTGCAAACACCCAAGTCTGTGAAGAAAGGGGACATGACATCGCTCCATCAATTGCTATTTTGGTTTATCATCAAGAATGTCATCCCCAGAGGCCAGGGTCGCAATCTTGCTGATGCCATGGATCAGTGTTTGATGGATCTGATGGACACGGAAGTGCAAATTAACCTTCCTGCCATCATGATTCGACATATTGCAAGAATTGCAAACACCTCTAGGGAACATGACCTGGGATACGGCTTCCTTCTGACTAGTGTGTTTGAGCACTTTGGGGTGACACTGCAGAAGAAGGTGGGCGCTCAGTTCATTGATGAGATCGGGAGTAACACCCTTATGGGGTGTGGGTAT
The DNA here is from genome assembly GCA_029747015.1 of Carnegiea gigantea. Classification (NCBI taxonomy): domain Eukaryota; kingdom Viridiplantae; phylum Streptophyta; class Magnoliopsida; order Caryophyllales; family Cactaceae; genus Carnegiea; species Carnegiea gigantea. The sequence goes on along the minus strand of JAKOGI010000800.1, from coordinate 259,248 downwards.
GCTTTGATTGAAGGGTCTGCCTCAGAACAGGGGACCAGAACACCCCGTCCTCCTGTTCCTGGCAGTTCCTCAACCAAGCTTGAGGCTGCTTTGGAAGAAAACTCTCGCCTCAGTACTGAGCTTAACGCTGTAAAGGCTGCCCTGGACGAGGAAAAAGCTCTAAATGCAAAACGCCATGCAGATCTCCTCGCCCTTCTCTCTTCACTTTCAGCAAAATTTTCTCCTTCTGCTCCTTGAACACCCCTCATGAGCTGTTCCCATCTGTTGTTCTCATAGCCTGTTCTCACTTCTCTTGGTGAATCAGTTTGTACTCTGTTGCACTCTTTTGATGAATGACAGGATATCTTGTTTTTTGATTGGCTTTGCCTTGCTTGCTTTTTGTTGTGAATTGCTTGTGTGTGACCAGGATGGCTAATCTCATTACCGTACCAAAACACTTGAGTGTATCGCCTGTTGACTTTCCTCTATTACCCAAGTGGTGGTGATAGTAAACACCCTCTATTTGACTGTTCGCCCCTACTTTTTAATGATGCCAAAAGGGGGAAGATAGGTTGACTAATATTGTTTTAGTTCTGCCATGGACGAGTTAATTTTCTTACAATCTTTTCGATACTAACTGCTTCATGTGAATTTGAATAATTGGTATAAATCACTTAAATTTCCCTTGAAAGTCAATATGGTCACTTGGTTTGTCATCATCAAAAAGGGGAAATTTGTTAGAATGTATAAAGTTTTGATGATAACAAATCCAAGTGTTGTTGTTGTTGCTCCAAACAGGCTTTCCAAACAGGACCTTACTGCTGTTCTCAATGTATTAAAACTGCTTGACTAATGGTTTATCAAGAACAGGTACTCAAGTCAGCAATGTAAGAACACCTGTGAAGAACAGGTTCTGTGAGGTGTTTTGAAGCATATCCTGAGAAGTGTTTGAAACATAAGATATGTGCTGCTGTGACAAACAGGTTCCGTGCGGTGTTTGAAGCATATTCTGTGAAGTGTTTGCAGCAAAGTCGTTCTACAAGATGACTAGTGGTTACAACAAGATGTCTTGATTTGATTTGGTTTTATATTTTTAGACTCTTGTTAATATGCCAATTAGAAAGTTTTAATTTACCACTCACTGGAAACGGTTTTGCTTTTCGGAAAATATTTCGGATCACCCTTCAGAACAACCCTGGAAACAGGGCGATCAGGGTGTTTCCAGAATAAGCTGCGAAAAACTGCTTTGCACGATTTTTATCTTTTGGATTTTGAGCAGCTTCTTCAAAGATTTGCAAGAAAGATTTTTCTATGGAGTATCTTATTCTTTACCCTAAAAAACGGTTATCAAAAATCTTAAGGGATTTGCAAAATCTTTTTGAATAAAAAGAATATCCAATTTTTGGCAAGTGGATAAGGTAGTTGAGAAAAACATGGGCTAGCTGCTAAAGAACACCGCCTTATGCACGCGGTTCAGGAAGTGTTTTCAGCTCATGTCACCTTACCCCTTGTAGCTAAAGGATTCTATTTTCTCTAGGATTTTAGTTTCCAAAAATTTCAGAAATAGTTTTTCCATCCCTTGTGGGTAAAGGATTCTATATTCTTCAGATTTTTTAGTTTCCAAAAATTTGATGAATTGTGTTCCAAGCACTATAAAAGGCGGCTTCTTACAATCTTGGACACATCGGTTTTCAGAGAGAAAAAATCTGAGTTCATGAGCTAAAACGTTTGAAAAGAAAACCGAGCCTTGTGAGTGAATTAATTGAGCTTTCAAAGTTGGCATACTAGGACTTCATTGTACCCTATATTAGCTTAGTTAAAGAAGCATTGTAATAGGGTGTTTTTCCTTTATATTCTTCTTTCACAAGAGTGAGAAGAGTGTGTGTCCAAATCAAGGGGATTTTGGACGTGGGGTAACTCGTCTTAGGGAAGACAAGTTACGTGTGTTACAAGTTGTAACAAGGTGTGTTACTATTATAACGTGTTTAGCCCGTTTAGTGAAGTGTGCAAATCCTACAGGAGGTAGGTCGTGGTTTTTAACCTCAGTTGGGTTAGAGGTGTTTTCCACGTAAAAATCCTGTGTCCATTATTTCCGCATTCAATTTTGTTGGATTTTCGCTTCTGCTTATCTCAGAAACAACCTGTGCGAACAGGGCCTAAGACTGTTTGTCAGCAACTTGTGAAAATCGGACACCACAATTCACCCCCCCTCTTGTGGTTGTGTACTCTCTAATTCAACAGCTTAGAACCCCTAGATTAAGAAATCTACTCTCTTATTATTAAAATTAATAAAGAAAGCATCTCTAAGTTCTTGATCTAAACTAAAGAGAAACTAAATGAAAAGAGAAGGAAAGAAAAGCTTATTCAAGTAGCCTGGATGACAATCTTTCAATCCACTCCCAAAGCATTCGAACGGTTGCTCGATCTTTGCTCCTTTCTTCTTCAACTCTCTTCTATTGGTGAATCAGGATGGAAGATGATGATAGATGATGGAGTTAGATGATGGATAGATGGCTAAGGAAGACAACAAATCCCAACTTTCATCGCGGAAATCAAAGTTGCTAATGTCTAAAACGCTTGGAACTTGAAAAGCGCAAAGAACACTAGCCGGTTTGAGGGAAGGGGCCACCACAGTCAGATCATGGGGCAAACCCCGGACCACGACCCCGACCACAGTCAGACCATGGTGCCCACTAGTATGGTGGCTCACCTTTATTCAACATACAGCTTCTCTTAGATCTCCCTCGACAGTGGTTCTAACCATATTTTGTCCATGTTGGGGGTCTTTGGGCCTATTCTGCTATCTTCTTTACAAGGCCTTAAAATCTTCATTCTACTATGGTGCTCTTGGCTTATAAGAATGAAATCTTGCAAAAACTCTTCGAAAAAGTGAAACCAAGCACAGTAATAGAAACAGGGGTGCAAATCACGCCATTGGGCATATTAATCCCCTAAAATGACTCTCAAACATTTATAAAATCCAATATGAATATGACACTCATATATTCTCCCATGCTTAAAGCCTTGCTTGCCCCCAAGTAAAGCTAAACTCAAGATAAACCAACAAGGGAAAATGCATCGAGGATTCACAAACACAACAACATCCTCAGGCTAGACAACTCATATCATATACAAGCAAGAATGGCAATCAGTGGCAATGCCAAATAGTGTAATAGACCATTCAAAATCAGGAGAATTTTGAAAAAGTATGAGGGCGCAAGTTAGATATCAGATTGGATCACCCTAAAGAATCACGAAGCACTTCATGCAAGCACATGGAATTAATTAGGGCCAAATGGATCAGTAGAACCTCACCTTTGGGAAATGTGAATCACTTCCACTCATGTGTTTAAAATATCGACTCATTATAAAGATGCAATCTACCATATGTTTGGCAAAACTCTCAAATTTTCCATCACTAAGAATGCAATGTGCACATAATAATCAAGAGAACTTTACATGGGATGTAGTGAGGGCTAGAAAGGTTGAGGGAAATAAGTGGACTAATAAATTTAAACGACATGGATCTATGTAACCAGATGATAAGAGAGCAACTAATAAGGCACCAAGAAACCATGAACTTTTCCAACATTCCAAACCCCAACAACACAATGCACATAACCCAATGATCATGTAGGAAATGAGTTTACAATGAAAGGAACTCAACTTATTTACATGCCCAATGCTAATCACTTCGTCATTTTTCCCCTTTTTTCCTCTTTCTTTATTTTTTCTTAAGGAATGGAATGAAAATTTCAAATATTTAAAAGCATAGGTGTAATCTATGTCAACTCTCAACCCCATGCACGTATACATAACTAAAACAAGAGGGTAACAAAGCCAAATGCTCAATATCATCAATCCTTTAACAAACCAACACACTAAAGCCACCTTAAAATCAATTATCCTCAAAACCATCCATCAATCACATAAAGTGATGCTCAATGTGCTTGGGCAAGGGTTAATATGAAACGATCACATAAGAAAACAATTATAGCTCATAGGGGCTAGCAAAAGGAATAAACATGTAACATAAAGGCAAACTATTTAGCTATGTGGCTAAAACAACTAGAGAAAGAATGCCTATATCATATTATCAACTATGCACATGCTATGTGATTTTATGAAAACCTAGCAAGTTTTAGAGATTCAACGTGAAAGAGTCACACACATGAAAGAAACATAAGACTAAATATAACAAATTAGTCCAACTAAGGCTTAGTATCTTTTAGGACATCTATCAAAGCCTCATGTAGCTCATAAAATGACGCTTATACACCAACACTGGTGGTAAGGATTACAAGGGGTAACAATGATCCCAACAAAGGGAAAGGCCAAAACTAAATACATTCATAAAACCTTCAAACATTTTCACACCAAAGAAGTCACTCATAAAAATCACTTAAGCTCATGGAAACTATTTTGCCCAAAGAATTATTATTGGAGGTTTCTTTTCATTTGTATTTTTTTCTTTTTTTTTGGTTTAAATTTTTTTCAAATGCAGCCTAAATCTTAAATGCAAACCTAAACAAGACTAGATGCAATGCTTATGCAATGCATACAAAACATGCCTAAGCTAAGATACAACTCATGAAAAAGTATCCCTCCCTCATGCCTTGAATATACATTGCCCTCAACATAATCATGTAAGGCATAAAAAGGCTAATGGGAATAGAGTCATGCAAAAATACACACCAAAATGACTACAAACTAAAGAGAGAAAAACAAAGAGAAAAGAAAAAGTACCTTGGTTTGTCTCCCAAACAGTGCTTCTTTTATGCCTCTAGCTAGACCATACACCAAATCGTCCCATTGAAAAGGGGAAAACAGATGAGGAAAGGGACTTCCCAGCTCTTATCCCACCCTTGTCATCAATCACAAATTCAAATTCTTACAAAAGAAGGAACCATCTTAAGTAGATGCGAAGTAAGTCCTTCTTAAGCATCCAATAATGCCAAGTGGTCTAATCTACATACACAATGATCTTGTAATGGACACCATCTGACCGGACACCATCACAACAAACAAACTCAACCGCTAAATGAAAGTTATTCTCAACACCGCCCAAAGGGGGCAAAGATATCAACAATCGTGCAAACCTGTAATAATCACTCAAATAACCCTCATTAAAAGCATAGGGTCGTCCTTGACTATGCTCGGTGGCAAATTGTCAGCCAAATCCACCTTTGCAAATTCAAGCCCAAGGCCCTCAGTAGTCACATAGTGAAGCATATGAGTATCATTAGGACACAAATCATCTGACTTCACAATCTCATCAAAAATAGAAACATCACATCTACAACAAACAAATAAAGAGGGAGAAGAGTATTGGTTGTTAAACCAACCAAATTCAACATGGTGCTCTCCTACATCAAATGTTAACCTCCCCTCTTTAACATCTATCTTGCAACCCATAGTGCCCAAGGAAGGCCTCCCAAGAATAATTTGGGAGCGGGCATCTTCAGCCATATCCACAAAGTCCAGAGGCATATAAAAATACCCACCTTGATGAGAATTTCGTCCAAAGGGCACTTCACAAAACAGTCTGCTAATTGAAGTGAAATAGTTGTGGGTCCCAACCACATCAGGTCAAGTCGCTTAAAAATAGAATAGGGCAGCAAACTTGCAGGGGAACGAAGATCACTCAAAGCCCTATTAATGCCCACATTTCCAATTAAGCAAGGAACAGAGAAGTTACCGGAATCCTTAAGCTTAGCAGGAAGCTTGTTTAGAACCAAGGCACTACACTCCTCACCCAAAGCTATTGTCTCATGCTCATCAATCTTCTACTTTTTAGAGAGGATTTCTTTCAAAAACTTGGTATACATAGGCATTTGGGACAAAGCATTAATGAAAGGAATCCTCACATGTAACTTCTTAAGCACATGAGGAAACTTCTAAAGTTGGGCATGAAGTCTGGCCTCAGCAAATCTTTGTGGGAATGACAATTGGGACATGCGTGGGTTTATGGCAGGGGACTTAGGTTACTTAGGCTTCTCACAGCCACTCTTCTTTTAGGTCTCATCCTCACTAGGTAAGGCATCAACATGCACATTATGATTTTCTTATCATCCACCCGAACACTAGCACTCTTAGGACCTTTTAATTATTTTCCATTCCTCAAAACAATAAAATTGCAATACTCTCTATGATTAGCCTCGGGCTTACTGGGAAGTCTATCAGGAGGTGCTAAAGAAAAGCTAGCTTGTTGGGCAATTTGGGATTCTAACATCTTATTACGAGTTGTAAGTATATCAACCTTAGATGCTAATTGCTTAATACACTTGCCTTGCTTTGGTTATGCCAAAAGCACACTCTCCAACATAGCCTCCAGGTTGGACTTTTGTGTAACTTATGGAAGGAGGTTAGGTCTTTCAAACCTGGTGGTGAGGGCCTAGCATTAGGTTGGGAAAAGGGAAGAGGATCACTCCTATACGACAAGTGGGGATAGTTCCTCCAACCGGGATTGTAGGTACTTAAGTATAGGTTATGGTTCAGCCTAGGTGGGAAGTTATTAACATATACAACTGGGTCACTAGACAAATGGGGAAAAAGACTCCCAATTTGATAATTCAAAGTCACATGGTCAAAAGACGCGTAACTATCAAAAGGAGGGGAGGGGACACATGTATTCATCGCATTAACATTTGAATGTTCAAGCCTTTGAGTCATGTCATCCATTTTAGGGGTAAGCAAAGTTAAAGCATCAACATGAATTTACCTCCAGCCTTCTTGGAAGAAATTCTCATATTGGACCATTGGTAATTGTTGGGCACCATCTCTTCAATGAGGCTGTATGCTTCCTACTCTATCTTATTCATCAATGTTCCTCCCATCATTGTATCAATCGAGGACCTCATGGCATGCACGAATCCATTGTGGAACACTTTCACAATCATCCATTTTAAAAGACATGATGAGGGCATAACCTTAAAAGGTCCTTGGATCGCTCGCATGCTTCATATAGTGACTCATCCTCCCATTAAGCAAATGGTGTAATTTGATTTCTCAAGCTCACCATCTTATTAGGAGGGAAGAACTCAGTAAGAAAAGCCTTAGTGAGATCATCCCAAGTGGTGATGGATCGTGACGGCAAAGAGTGAAGCCATGCCCTTGCTTTGTCCCTAAAAGTGAAAGGAAACAAACAGAGGTAGGTCACATCGATAGAGGTTCCATTGATCTTTAAGGTATGGCACACTTCTAGGAAAATCGAAAGGTGCAAATTGGGATCCTTCATGGGGGTGTCATCGAATTGTGATTGTTGCAACATTGAAATAAGGGTGGGCTTGGGCTTAAAATTGTTAGCGGTTACATGTGGCTTAGTAGTGCTTGGGATGCTGCCATGGACTCTAGGAGTGACATAGTCTCAAAGGGTCCTCCTTTGCTGACCTTTACCCGTCATCCTAGGCATGGGATTAGCTACTTCTTGCTCCTCTTCTAACTTTCATTGCTTCTTTCAATCTATAAAATGTTTTCTTGATCTTGGGTTGAACTCAAAATAGTGCTCTAGAATTGGGAGACTTGTGCATAAAAGAAAGCAACCTACATAAAACCACAACATGCTAAAAAGAGTAAAATGGAAACAACAAAAAGAAAGGAACAGAAAAATGCTTAGTCAAACATTATTAGGGCAACTGAATATCCAAATCTAGTCCCCGATAACAACACTAAAAACTTTATCGCTACCACAAGTGCATGTGGTTCCCATAAAGACTAGATTGAATTACCAAATATTCCTATGCAAGTTTACTAAGCAAATTCAATACTTAATTTGTGTTTTGTATCTAACAAATGTTAAACTACTGGGACTAAATTCAATTGGTAAAACACACAGGGGAAACATCACCTAATGATGTGCCGATCTACTAGTCTAACATGCTCTTTTCTCCATGCTAATTGATTTCAATTGTCAACAATGTTAGAAAATTCATAACTCTCTTTCCAAATGGAGTGAATCAACTTGATCAAATCAATTACTAATTCTCATTAGATCCTAATCGAATTAAGTTCAAGAATACAATTATCTCAAGACCCTCAATTCGTAACACTTTCTCAAGTGATTATTAAACTAAGTCTAGTCCAAGTTTTCTAATGCTAATCTTCTCCTTTCAGTACTTCAATCTTGCATCTAACATACATGCAAGAAGTTGGCCAAAAATCTCACAATAGCGATTAGGATTCAAGGGCTAGATTGAAACAACCAAGCAAGGATTCAAAGTGTACAATTATTAAACAAGCAAAATCAGCAACATCAGTTCATCTTGAAACCCCTAGATTAAGAAATCTGCTCACTTATTATTGAAATTAACAAAGCAAACATCTCTAAGGTTGCTTGATCCTTTAATCCACCCCCAAAGCATTCGAGCGGCTGCTTGATCTTTGCTCCTTTCTTCTTTAACTCTCTTCTAATGGTGAATCAGGATGGAAGATGATGATAGATGATGGAGTTAAATGATGGATAGATGGCTAAGGAAGACAACAAATCCCAACTTTTATCACGAAAATTCATGCTGCTAATGTCTAAAACGCCTAGAACTTAAAAAGCATAAAGAAAACTAGCCAGTTCGGGGGAATATGGGCCAGCACAGTCAGACCGTGGGGCAGATCATAGACTGCGGCCCCACCATGGTCAGACTGTGGTGCGTGCTGATCTAGCAGCTCACTTTTGTTTGACTTGTTGCTTCTCTTAGATCTCCCTTGATGGTTTGTCTATGTTGGGAGACTTTATCCTCGTTTGCTATCTTCTTTGATCCATAAGGCCTTAAAATATTCATTCTACTAACATGCTCTTGGCTCGCAAGATCAAAATCTACAAGCACTCCCCAAACAAGCAAAACCAAGCACAACGGTAGTAATAGGGGTGTAAATCATACCATTAAGCATATTAATCCCTTCAAATAACTCCTAAACACTCATGAAATTCTGTACAAATATGACATTCATCACTATCCCCTGCTTAAAACTTTGCTTGCCCCGAAGCAAAGCTCAATGCAAGACAAACCGACAAGGGGAGATTGATCAAGGATTCATAGACAGAACAACCTCCTCAGGCTAGGCAACTCACATCATATCATAAGCAAGAATGACAATCAGTGGCCATGCAAAATAGTGCAATAGACAATTTAAAATCAGCAGAAATTTAAAAATGTATGAGACCACAAGTTATATGTCAAAGTGGGTCACCCCCAAAGAATAACAAAGCACTTTATTCAAGTACATTACATGATTGGAGCCAAATAAATCGCTAGAACCTCACCTCTGTGAAATATGAATCACTTCTACTCATGTATGTACAATATGGCATAGGTTCACTTAAGACTCATTCCAAAGATGCATTCTATGATGTGTTTGCCAAAACACTCAAATTCTTCACCACTAAGAACATTATGTGCACATAACAATCAAAAGGACATTACATGGGTTGTAGTGTAGGCTAGAACTGTTAAGGGAAAAGAGTGGACTAATAAATTTGGGTAATATGGAGCTATACAGCCAAATGATTAGCGAGCAACTAACAATTCACTAAGAAACTATGAACTTTACAAATGCTCCAAACCCTGACAATGCAATGAACAGACCCCAATGAATCATGCAGGAAATAAGTTGACAGAGAAGAACTCAAACTATCTACAAGCTCAATGCCAATCACTTACTCATTTTCCACTTTTTTTCCTCTTTTTTTTTTCCTTAAGGAATAGAATAAAAATTTCAACTATTGAAAGGCATAGGACCAATACATGTAAACTCTCAACCTCATGCATATGTACAGAACCCAAACAAGAGGGTAAGAAAGTCGAATGCTCAATATCATCAACCCCTCAAGAAACGAACACACCAAAGCCACCTTAAATTCAATTATCCTCAAAACTGCCCTTTACACACATAAAGTGCTACTCTATAAACTTGACGTAAAGGTAGGAATACGTGTGTGGCCAAGGGTTAATATGAAGTGATTACACAAGAAAAGGATTATAGCTCAAAGGGGGTAGCAAAGGAAATACACATGTAACACAAGGGCAGACTATTTGGCTATGCTGCTAAAATAACTAGAGAAAGAATGCCTCTATCATATCATCAACTATGCACATGCTAATGTGATTTTACAAGAATCTAGGCAAGTTCTAGAAATGTAACATAGAAGAGTCACACACATAAAAAAACATGAGACTAAGTACAATGAATTAGTCTAACTAAGGCTCAAGATCTCTCAGGACATCTACCAAAGTCTCATCTAGCTTATGAAATAAAGCTCGTATACCAATACTAGTGCAAAGGATTGTAAGGGGTAACAAAGTTCTCAATCAAGACAAGGGCTAAAATTAGATACATTCACAAAACCTTTAAAAAGTTTCACAGCAAAGGGGTCATTCATCAAAATCACTTAAGCTTCTGCAAACTATTTTACCCAAAGAATCATCATTGGAGGTTTTTTTTCTTTTTTTTTCCTTTTTTTTGATCAAATTTTCTCAAATGCAACCTAAATCCTAAATGCAAACCTGAACATAGCCTAGATGTAATGTAAACAAAACATGCCTAAACTAAGATGCAACTCATGCAAAAATGTCCCTCCCCAATGCGTTGACAATATATTGCCCTCAATGTAAGCATAAAAAGCATGAAAAGACTAAAGGGAATAGGATCATGCAAAAGTACCCACAAGAAGGCCAAAAAATGAAGAAAGAAAAGTAAAGAGAAAAGAAAAAGAACCTTGGGTTGCCTCCCAAGTAATGCTTCTTTTAGGTCTCTAGCTAGACCATACACCAAATCATCCCTTTGAAAGGGGAAAAACCAATAAGGAATGGGACTTCGCAGCTCTTGTCCCACCCTTGTCATGAACCTCAAATTTAAATTCTTGCAAAAGAAGGAACCACCTCAAGTAGATGGGATGTAAGTCCTTCTTAAGTATCAAATAACGGCAAGTAGCACAATCTGCATACACAATTATCTTATAGTGGACACCATTGGGCCACCATCACAACAACCAAACTCAACCCACAAATGAAAGTATAGGGTCCATCCTTGACTATGTTAGGTGGAAAAATGTCAACCAAATCCACCTTTGCATCATCAAGTGCAAGACCCTTAGTTATATAGTCAAGCATATGAGGATCATTAGGACATAAATCATCTAACTTCACAATCTCATCTGAAATAGCCACATCACATCCACAATAAGCAAATAAAGAGGGAGAAGAGTATTGATCTTTAAACAGACCAAATTCAACATAGTACTCTCCCATGTCAAATTTCAACCTCCACTCCTTAACATCTATCTTGCAACTTGCAGTGGCTAAGAAAGGCCTCCCTAGAATAATTTAGGTGCTGGCATCTTCAGCTATATCAAGAATTACAAAGTCTAGAGGCACATAAAAATACCCACCTTGATGAGAATTTCGTCCAAAATACCTAAAGGGCACTTCATAAAATGGTATGCTAATTGAAGTGAAATAATAGTGGGTCTCAACTCCCCTAGGTCAAGTCTCTTGAAAATATAATAGCGTAGCAAACTTACACTAGAACCAAGATCACTCAAAGCCCCATCAATGCTCACATTTTCAATCAAGCAAGGAATACAGAAGCTACCGGGATCTTTAAGCTCAGCGGGAAGCTTGTTTAGAACTAAGGCATTACACTCCTCACCTAAAGCCATAGTCTCATCCTCATCAATCTTCCTCTTTTTGGAGAGGGTTTCTTTCAAAAACTTAGCAGACATAGGCATTTTGAGATAAAGCATCAATGAAAGGAATCCTCACATACAACTTCTTAAGCACATTAAGAAACTTCTAAAGTTGGCCATGAAGTCTAGCCTTAGCAAATCCTTGTGGGAAAGGTAAGTAAGACATGCAAGGCTTTAGGGAGGGGAGCTTAGGTTCCTTAAGCTTATCACTTTCACTCTTCTTTTTGGCTCATTTTCACTTCATAAGGGCATAAACATACAGATCATGATTTTCTCATCGTCCACCCTAACTTTAGCACCCTTAGGACCCCCTAATTATTTTCTACTCCTTAAGACAATACAATTGCAATGTGCTCTATGATTAGCCTTGGGCTTACTAGGAAGTACAGGAAGGTGCTGAAGAAGAGCTAGCTTATTGGGCTATTTGGGATTCCAACATCTTATTATGAATGGTAAACATATCAACCTTAAAGGCTAATTGCTTAATACACTTATTTTGCTTTTGTTCTGCCAAAAGCACACTCTCCAACATAGCCTCTAGGTTGGACATTTGTGGAGCTTGTAGAGGGGGGTTAGATCTTTAAAAACCTGGAGGTGAGGGCCTAGCAGTGGCTTAGGGAAAGGGAAGAGTATAAATCCTATCCAACAAGTTGGGATACTTCTTCCAACTAGGATTATAGTATTTAAGTACTGGTCATGGTTCAGCCTAAGTGGGAAGTTATTAACATGTGCAACTTGGTCACTAGAGGAATGGAGAAAAGGATTCCTAATTTGACAGCTCAGAGTCACATGGTCAAAAGATCCACAACTATCACAAGGAGGGAAGGGGGCACATGTATTCATCATAGTAGCATTTAAATGTTCAAGCCTGTGAGTCATGGCATCCATTTTAGGAGTAAGCAAAGTCAAAGCATCACCATTAAATTTACCTCCGTCCTTCTTAGAGGGAATCCTCTCATTGGACCATTGGTAATTGTTGAGCGTCATCTCCTCAATGAGTTACATGCTTCCTCCTCCACCTTGTTCATCAATGTTCCTCCCATCACTGTGTCAATCATGGACCTCATGGCATATGTGACTCCCTTGTAAAATGTTTTCATAATTATCCATTTTTGAAAACCCTGATGAGGACATAACCTTAAAAGGTCCTTAAATCACTCCCATACTTCATATAGCGACTCATCCTCCCATTGAGCAAATGATGTAATTTGATTTCTCAAACTCACCATCTTGCTAGGAGGAAAGAACTTGGAAAGAAAAGCCTTAGTGAGCTTATCCTAAGTGGTGATGTATCCTAATGGCCAAGAACGAAGCCATGCCCTCACTTTGTCCCTAAAAGAGAAGGGAAACAAACACAGGCGGCTTGCATCACTAGAGGCTCCATTGATCTTCATGGTATCACACACCTCTAAGAAAATTGAAAGATGCAAATTGGGATCCTCTATGTGGGTACCGCCAAATTGTGATTGTTGCACCATTGAAATTAAAGAAGGATTGAACTTGAAATTGTTGGTGGTCACAAGTGGCCTAGTAATGCTTAGGGTGATGTCGTGGACTCCAGGAGTGATATAGTCCCGAAGGGTCCTTCCTGCTCACATTTACCCTTCATCCTAAGCATGAGGTTGGCCGCTTCTTGCTCCTCTTCCAACTTTCATTGCTTTTTCAGTCTATAAAAAGTATGCTCGATCTCAGGGTCAAACTCAAAAGTGTGCTCTAGGACTAAGAGACCTATGCATAAAAGGAAGCAACCTACACAAAACCACAACACACTAAAAAGAGTAAAATAGAAGAAAACAAAATTAAATAAAATAAAAGAATAATGCTTAGTTAAACACTATAAGGGCAACTCAATATCCAATCTAGTCCCCGATAGCGACGCTAAAAACTTGATCACTACTGCAAGTGCACGGATGTTGTAGTCTAGATCATGGTCATTCCCACGAAGACTAGACTGAATTACCAAATATTCCTGTATAAGTTTGCTAAATGAATTCAAGATTTAATTTGGGTTTTGTATCTAACAAATGTTAAACTACTATGACTAAATTCAATGGGGAAAACACCACCTAATGATGTGTCGATCTACTAGTGTAACAAGCACTTTTCTCCATGCATTTTCATTTCAATGGTCAATAATGTTAGAAAATTCACAACTCTCTTTCAAAATGGAGTAAATTAACTTGATCAAATCAATTACTGTTTCTTGTTAGGTCCTAAACGAATCAAGTTTAAAATTATAATTATCTCAAGATCACTCAATTCATAACACTTTCTTAAGCGATTATTAAACTAAGTCTAGTCTAAGTTCTCCAACGTCGATATTCACCTTTCAATACTTCAGTCTAGCATCTAACATACATGCAAGAATTGGCCAAAAATCTCGCAATGGTGATCAAGATTCAAGGGCTAGATTGAAACAACCAAGCAAAGATTTAAAGTGCACAAAGATTAAACTAGCAAAATCAACAACATTTGTTCAGCTTTGCAATCCCTAGATTAAGAAATCTACTCACTCATTATTGAAATTAACAAAGCAAACATCTCTAAGTTGTTGATGTAAACTAAAGTGAAGTTAAATGAAGAGAGAAGGAAAGAAAATCTTATATTCATGTAGCTCGGATGACGATCTTTCAGTCTACCTCCAAAGCCTTCGAACCGTTGCTTGATATTTGCTCCTTTCTTCTTCAACTCGCTTCTAATGGTGATATAGGAAGGAAGATGATGATAGATGATGGAGTTAGATGATGGATAGATGGCGAAGGAAGACAACAAATCCCAACTTTTAGCGCGGAAATCAAAAGTGCTAATGTCCAAAATACCTAGAACTCGAAAAGCCACGAAGAACACCAGTAAGTTCGCGAGAAAGGGGGCCACCATGGTTAGATCATGGAGCACACCACAGACCATCATCTCCATCACGGTCAGATCATGGTGCCCACCAATTTGGTGGCTCACCTTTGTTCAATCTGCTGCTTCTCTTGGATCTAGACCTGGCAAATGGGTCATTCGGTTCGAGTATGGGTCGGGTCAAACTCGGGTTGGGTCATGTTCGGGTTAAATGACATTTCGGATCATTTCAGTTTGGGTCGGGTATGGTTCGGTTCGGGTCGAGCTCGGGTCAACCAATTTTTGGTCAAATACGCTCATCAAGCCAAAACAAGCAACTTTGCGGAAAATTTCGGGTCGGGTATGGTTCGGATCGGGTCAATTCGGGTTTTGGGTCTACTTTCGGGTGAGCATATTTCGGGTGTCGGGTCGGGTATGGGTCCGGGTCGTTCGGTTCGGGTCTCGGGTCAGTTTTGCCAGGTCTACTTGGATCTCCATGGATCGTGGTTCTAACCACGGTTTGTCTGTGTTGGGGTTATTAGGCTTCTTTTGCTATCTTATTTGATCTTCAATGCCCCAAAATCATCATTCCACTAACATGTCCTTGGCTCGCGAGATCAAAATCTACAAACACTCCTCAAACAAGTGAAACCAAACATAATAGTAGAAATAGAGGTGCAAATCATACCATTAAGCATATTAACCCCCTAAAGTGACTCCCAAACACTCATGAAATCCTATACAAATATGACTTTCTTCAAGCTTATATCCATTAATTTTATCACAATTAACTTTCTTGTTCCCTTCTATTATAATTCATGGTAACTATATTCATCTCACTTTGCTATCATTTTTACTGCGGATTTGAACTTTGTCTTCTTACTCACATCAAGGTTCTAATGATCTCTTATTATAGGATAAAATTTCTTACTTCATCTTACCCTGTTTTATATAACAATTTATTCCTCCAAATTATTTTTTACTTTATATTGATTTCTTCAGTCACAATTACCTTCACTCAATTATGGGTTGAATTGCATTAGTGTATCTTTTCACCACTAATGCTGGTTGTCTTCTCCATTCTATTGGAGATCTGAACTTAAACATGTAACTCACAGTTTACCAACACCCCTTTTGAGGCACCAACTTCTTACCTTCTATATTTTGTTAACCAATGTGCCTTCGTATTCATGCTCCATATTTTCTATTACTCGACATTCAACTTAAGTCATAACATACTTACATTATACCTAAACATAGCAAGTATAATGAAAAATTTCAAAATTTTGAAGTACAAAAGTTGTTATCTATCTAATTAAACAAATTGTTCCTAATTGGTGTGGAAAATAAGTATAAAAAACTGATCAATCAACATAGTAGAGTGAGACAGAGAGTACCTAAATATTCTTCACACATTGGAAAATTTAAGGCTTGAGTTGTCTCATATCCTCTACCAATCAACAAGCAGAATTTTAAGTACAAAAGTTATTGTCTATGCAGTTAAACAAATTATTCCCAATTAGTGTAAAAAATAAGTGTAAAAAACTGATCAACGAATATAGTAGAGTGAGATAGAGACTACTTAAGTATTCTTCACACATTAGAAAGTTTGAGGGTTGAGTTGTCTCATCTCCTCCACCATTCAACAAGCAAAACCAATTTCCCATGATAAGGAAGAATACCAATGATTTCAATAACCTGGGGAGGATGAATAAGATTAAAATCAATGCATCTCTGGTCACACAAGTTAGTTTAGATAAAAATTTATTATAGATAATGTGGTCATCGTTTTTCCATAGAATATATATAGGTAGATTTACCTACACATCAAAATCTGGTAGGAGTTTGGAAAGGATCAAGAAGCCACCTGTACTTCAATTTGACAATCACAGTAAAGATGCCATAGCATTGGATATACAACAATCCCACTCCTAAGTACCTACACAAGGGTAGCATTATTTGTCAGTGCTCCTCCATACATGTATGCTCAAACTGTATTTTTAGTTAGGCATTGCCTAGACAAACCAAAGTACCATAATTACATATACCAATGTTTCTCAAACTACGCCACGTATCCTTATTGGAGTCCCAATTAAGCTGCATGAACATAGGTGTCAGACCCAACAACAGCAACAAGCATCTAGAGAGGATTATGCCGAGATAGGGTTTTGGGACATCTGTATATTCATGGTCTCAACCCTGATAGAAAGATAGGAATTGGTCCATGCCATTTTCTAAAAATTATGTGTTCTAAAATACAAAAATG